>BQNB010082477.1:0-29317 GCA_026074375.1 Tanacetum coccineum
ATAATTAGAGTCGCTCGATTACTATACCGAAAAGTATAATCAACGATGCGTACATCGTATCAACAAAATCATATATAGTACATATATATATTCTCACATGTGATGAGAAATCCACTTGCGCCTTAGATCCTAAAACCCCACAATATCAGGTTACGATTGTTCTTTTATTTACATCATACATCGCTTAATCAAATACTTTCTATTTTAAGAAACTTTCTATTTTTGGAAAGTTACTATTTTCGGACAGTTAGCATTTTTAGTAAGTCTCGGCATCCAATTATATTTATAAAATATTTATTTATCTCGTCGAACTTTTGACTTTCAATTTAGTTATTAATTACCCATATCGGGATTATATCCCGTATGTTACTATTTTTAGAACTATATCCGTTCATAAAACTCATTAAGTCTAATTTATTATACTCATAAAAATAATAACGTTTATTATTTTTATAAACATTCAATAAGTTTTATATTAACCCGTTGACTTTTTAAAGTCAACATTTGACTTTCTTTGACTTTTATAATTATATATATTTTTATCCAAATCTGACCCGCGCCAAACGACCATCTAAATCACATTTTCACGATTCGGACAAAGAAGAGATTTTATGCGAAACGATATTCCGGACAACTTTTTAGTTTTAGCCGAGACCTGAATCTTGACAGAAAATGACCAAAATGCCCCTGCAAGTTTCTGCAGGAACTTGTATTTTTAATAAAAACGCAGCAGTTTGACCATCGGTTTTGACGCGCTATATCACGTTTTCATGACTTTGACTAAAAAACAATTTTATAAAAAACATCATTCCGGACAACTTTCGTGTTTCGCTGGAAGGCCGAAATGGACTCGAAAGTGCCCAAAATGACTGTCGAAAATCAAATCAGCAAGCAATTTACTAAACATAGCTGTTTGCAATTTATAAGTTTTTCAAAACTTGTTTTCGCTGTAACTTCTTCGTTATTAAGAGTTACGGGGCGTTCAAATTACCGAAACGCTTGTAAAAATACCCTCTACAATATTATCCAACCAATAATAAGATTTTACAAAATCTCGGACCTCGTTTTCCGTGTCAAACTTTCTGCACGAATTTAACATTTACAAAACATGCCAAAAACTATTTTTCGACCAAAAATCATCTTACAACATATCTAATATATCTTATACATGATATTTACATCGCTCAATCAACCCATATCATAACTAATCTAATCGACGCAAGTTCCCGATGGATTCCATCACATGCATTCAACGAAACCAAAACAAATCACGAAACAAACATTAAACTCGAAATAGAAATACTCACAATCAATAAGAAAATGATTTTGGCTTCCCCTTTTCCTTGACCGAGTTCGGACGCAACCCCAAAACACAAACCCAAAGCTTTTCAACCAAACCAACTTCACTACAACACGAATCTAACCACTTTAAACACCTCATTAACCCGAAAACTTATGAATCAACTAGAAAATATATTTCTTTCAAAACCCATTGCATGTATACTTTTCTTATACCAAAAAGTAGCTTAGATTACGAGGATTAATAATCTATAAACGGATTATAATGCATGTTATTATTGAATTTGTGATAATGATTTTTGTTGGGGTGTGGGTTTCGAACAGGTAGAAAGAAAACAAGGGTGAGAGAGATAAATTTTGATAAAAATGAGTTTATGTGTGTTAGTTTAGGCTTATATACTAAGTCGAGTTTGAAGAGTTGGAAAGAATTACCCCTTTATCTTTTATTCTTCTCATTTTTAATACAACGGGGCGTTTGTTTCGTTTGTCTAACCGACCCACAACACTTAACTTAACATTTTCCGTGAACTTATTATTCCGTCACGTTTTATTTTAATTTCTAACACTTAATAAAATGTGTAAATTTTAAAACACGAATCTGGCTCAAGACAAGAAACAAAATGACGACGTTCATAAAAACAATAAATTTATGATCTAAAAAAAATAATAATAACGAGTCGCGTCGTAAATTTTTATGATGCTTAAAACGATTAACGAACGCGCGGTCAAACGTCGACTCGCGAAACGTCAAAAATAAATATTTTAAATTTCCGTTCGTATTAAAATACAAAAATAATTATTCACGACAAATAAAATTTTAAATGTCAACGTTCACTTACGAAAATTCGTAAAATAATAATAATGACGTCGAACTCGCGATCGTCATACGCGTCATGAAACTCGTGTTGTTACATAAGGAGTGAGCAATCACAAGTGTCGCGGTCATGGATTTGGGCGTGCATTTGAGGACAAGTAGGATTCAAGTAGGGGGATATTTGATGACATCAAATAACGTCTAGTTTATAGCATCATTTATCCCAACTATATTGCTCGTTTTACATTATTTATGCGTGAATTGATACTTAATTGCTTATATTTGTAATTTGCAGTAATTATCGAGCAAAGAGTGGAAGTTAATCAAAAGGCACACATTTTGGAGCTTAAACGAAGAAATTATGAAGAGTACTGTTCTGACATCCTATACGCCATATCCATCAAGGAAGATACGGCGTATCCGTGCCTCGAACTTCACTCAGCATCCACGAAGGAAAAGATCTATACGTCGTATTCAAGTACAAGTCATGGAATATTCTAGAATATAATAATCGTAGAGCCCACGCTAAGAAACCCCAATACGCCGTATTGAACTCTTTCAATACGGCGTATCGATCAAATTTCAGGGTCTATAAATATCGAACCCAAAATACGAATTTAGTATGCAAAAAAATATACCGAAGACTAAGAAGAAGGCATTCACCACCAAGTTTGATTTTTAGAAGAGAAGAGAAGCCAAGAAGGTCATGCAAAGCACTTTAATTCATAGGAAAACCCTTGCAATTTCTATACTTTAAATACGCATTCAGTGTTTGGTATCGTTCATTATCTTTTAGTTTACCTTAATCATTCGTCTATGACATTTGTATAGTTACAATGGCTATTGGATAATACCTTTAGGTATTAGCCATGTAATCTAATGTTTGGTTTATGTTTATTTTGATTGCATCTTATTCGTTGTGTGTTGATTATGTTTATCAATTTATACTCATTTTATGTGCTTAAGTATGCAACCTATCATTCAACTGGATCTAGAAATACAAATAGAATGTTAGCTAGATGCCAGGATAGCTCTCTATATCTGTAATTTATATATTTAGAGTAATAGGATCACAAATATTGACCTGTCTTTGCCTTTGGTTTAGTGAACAAGTTGGACTAGCAGGTGACCTAGGATCAACAAATGACGTTCTGATTCCTTGGGTAAAGATTTAGACAATGGACTACTAGTATATAAATAGTCGTTAAGCAGTAAGTTAGTAAAGTCTCGATGAGCTAGGATTCGATAAGATCACCATTATTGTCTCATAAGATAGATTATAATCAACCATGAGTAATTTATGCGGATGTGGTTAATTGTGACAGAATTTCCAGATCTAGGTTTTAGAAAGAAGTACCGCCTGAATCTAGGAATGATATATCAACAACGAGATAAGACAAACATTGCACTAATAAATAAAACATGCATTATATTAGATTAAACATGGTTAGTACGCTTTCCTTACATTAGGCTTGACCACTTATCTATCTTTTGTCTATCAACTTGTGTGTGTTAATTACCGTCTTCTTACTTTAAGTAAACCAAAACTCGTGCCAGTCTCTCAGGCTAAAAACCTCCTTTTTGCGTTAGTTTAGGTTTAATTTAGATTTAACATAGAATAGATTAGGGCTAACTTAGATAACTAAAATACTGATAGATTTAAGTGTTAACACTCGCTCTTAGTGATCGACATCCTACTTACCAACGAGCCTACAACTAATCAGGTACACTGCCCGTTAGTGTTGTTTTTAGGTAAAGTCGGCAAAATATAAATGGTAAAACTTAATAATAAATATTACCTACCCACAATGATACATTAACGGGCCACTTCGGGTTGGGATTTTCTAACCCGCGAACATGATAAACTGAACCCGCCAAACTGAACCTCACCTAATTTCCACCCCATGTCACATGATCAAAGTCACGGAAGCTTTTGATTGCCCATACACGTAAAATGTAAATTAACAAAACATATTATCTATCAGCCAACTCTTTGAAGTTTAAAGGACTGAATGTATACTAGTTGCAGTTAAAAAGTCATAAATAAAAATACCAGGTAATCCCTAAACAGTCAAAAGCATCAAACGAACCCAAATTTCATTTCAAGAATTATTAGTCACTTGTTTCATAAACCCTAACAGATCTCAAAAAATGTCAGACAACATCCCCTTTGAAATCCAAATGGAAATCATCAAAAAAGTCCCTGATGTCGAATCATTGATTCGATTTAGATCGGTTTCAAAGCAATGGAAATCTTTCATAGACAGCCCTCAGTGCATTGCTGGTAACGGCGTTTGCCTCAGTCAGCCACATCGTTTGATTTTAAGGTACATAGACCTTGATTCTTTTGAGGAAAAATATGTTTCATTTTTAGATGATAATGACAATTTCACACAACAAAATGACTCTCCTCCAATAGTTTCTGACCTTATTAAACAAATTGAAGAATTTACAAAAGTTTTTGGTAGCTCTCATGGATTATGGTGTTTATACGAAAATAATGACTCTGGTAAAAGGATGGTTGTTCTTTGGAACCCGTCAATAAGAAAATAAGTTGGTAATGTTGTCCCTTATGATGTCTTTAATACAGCCCCATATAAAACAACTGCTTTTGGTTTTGGGGTTTGTCTTATAACGTATGATCCTATCATTGTCAAGCTTTCATATGTTAATAAGAATGATATGGATAGCGTACCTTGGCACGTTGAAATTTTTACATTGAGTTCTAAGCGCTGAGAGATGATTTCAAGTAGCAATCTGCCTCATCAATCAATCATACTTCAATCAACTCAGTTTGTTATAGATATGTTTATTTACTGGGTTGCTTATGATAGGATTGTTGCGGATGATGGTACATATCACAATAAGTATATGATCATGTCATTTGATTTGATTACCAAAGCATTCAAAGTGGTAGACATACCCGATAGTATAATCAACCAGTTTCACGGAGGTTGGTTTTTCATATCTAAGCTAAGGGAATCTCTTATTCTATTCCGATACATTAGAGAGAATGAAATGCTTGAGTATGTAGTTTGTGGTGTATGGATGATGGTGCATGATGGTGTTATAACATCATTTAGAAGGATATTCACAATCGACACTCCTATTTCATCAGTCAATGAAATACTCGGAGTTAGGAAAAGTGGTGAACTTATAACAGAAGCTCGAAAGCTGGACTCATAGTTTGCCACATTTGAAGTTTATAAACCCCGCTCACAACACATAACTAATCTTGGGATATATGGAGAAGATCATACATTCTTCATGAGCTCTTGCATGGAATCATTGCTTCTGCTTGATCATTCAGATTGTAGTATTTATTGATGGACAAGATGATGGCCATGGTGCAATGTGCAGAGCTAGGATGGATGAGTTTTGGGAGCTTACAGTTACAACAATGATCTTTGGATTTATGGGGAAGTGTTTTAGCTTTTTGTTTTTGTTTTTTAATAAGTGTATGTGTGAACATGGGTGATTTTGATATCTTCTAATGCATTAACTTTTGGAGAAGTTGTTTTGCTTTTTGTTTAAATTGTTCTTTGAAAAAGCTTTATTATTAATTTTTGTTTTCATATGGTTGGTTTTTTCTTCTTTCTTTTTAAAAACCAAAGATCATTGCAGTTGAGTATCAGGGTTGGTTGCAATTAGCCACTTGCTGCAGTTGCATTTGGTACGTTAACCACTTTGGTGCACCTACAATTATCCATTGGCAGTTCACAAAACAGTCCACTTTTACAATTTGGCATTCCACAAATATGTAAATTTTTATCTTGATTGGTGAAGATAATCCTTGAGGATATCTACAATTTGTATATATAATGACTTCAAACATCAAGAAATGCTGGATGAACCTTGTATCAGTTCATGGAGTGCCTATTCTATTATGCTTGGTTTGATATCTGATTTTGGTATTTCATTTGGACAACAAAAAGGGGATGCAGACGTTGTGATGTCTGGATAACAATAGCGGTGAGGTTGTGATGACACATATATGAAGGCGTCTGATTTATTTCATCTGTGTTACATGTGTATATTCTTGTTAAGCATTTTTTCCCTTGCTCAAATCCAGTGATGAATGGCATCTCTGCATGCACTTTACCCAGTTTTTCTATGTATCTATTGCTTATCAGAATCCCACAAGCAATATGCAAGCTTATACTAGATAGAATTCCTTGCTTATCATTTCAGTTGCACATGCGATTCACACTATCTTTTGTACATCTCCTTCGCTTGTATGTGTTTTTGAAATCTTTTTTTTCTACTACCAACTTTTAGCTTTGGCTATTCCTATCAGACTTCGCCTTATCAGTTTGGAGGGACTTTTGGAAATATGTTTCTTTAACATTCGTTTTGTAAATTTATAGCCGACAGGTGAAATTTGGTAATATGTGTCACACTATCTTTTGAGTTGTTCTTTGAAAAAGCTTTTATTGTTAAATCTGTTTTCATATAGTTGGTTACTTCTGTTTTTGTTGATCCCAACCCTTGATCGATTCCTTAGCTTGGCTAAGGTTAAATTACTTTGGATAAATCCAAAATAACTTATTGTAGAAACTTTGTATGTATACTAAAGTGTATGCGGAATCTACACCTTAATATCTAGAAGTATTATGAATAAAACAGTAATTTGTGAATGAACCAAAGATTATAACCAAACGCTCCAATAATTATTTGATCAATAATACGAGTACTCGTCACTGTACTTAGGGTTTTACAACCTTGAAACTTTTTTAATCGAGTCACAAATATAAAACTTGTATATCAACTAATGCCTCCTAGAGCCTCCTTTTAATAGACCAAAGGAGCTCCTACAAGGCTTTACAATACTTTCTAAAATATCAATCTTTTCTAAAGAAAACCGTAATCTCTTAAACAAATACATTATACATATATTTTACAAAAATAACTCAATACTTATCTTCGTAAGTATTCTTGTTCTCCAAACAATCCTTATCTCTTTACTCGTCTTTATCCTTCTGACAGTAGTAATTCTTCTAGTAGTTGTAATTCAGCAGCATAAGCTTTTGTACCAACAGTACTGATAAACATAAGCAGTAGTAACATTAGTACTAGTAGTACTAATATATACTAACAGTAGTAACTGTGTACTAGCAGTCTTAACTTTACTACTAGCAGCACTAACTACTTAGCATATATTTCAGTCTTCAACTCTGAGCAGTCTTAACTTCAACAAGCAGCAGTAACTTAATACTAACAGTACTAACTTATACTAACAGTAGTAACTAGCAATAGTAACTTTATACTACCAGTACTAACTACTTAGCATAATTTTCATTAGTATCACCAATAGTACTAAGTTATGCTTGACATCACTAATATATACCTAAGCAGTAGTAACTCTAAGAATCATCTTGAAGTATTTAAGTCCCAACAATCCTCCCTTAAACTTGATGTTCATCATATGAATCTTCAAGTTTCTTTATTAAAAGTCCTCATCACTATAAGGAAGATGCATTCAAACACTTCATTGACCCTTTTGCTGCTTTACCATAAGTTTAAGCAGTTGATAGCACATCTCATTCCAATAATCAGCTTAAAGTTTCTTGTTGAGCATATTTGTGATTGTTATTGGTGCAAGAGGATATGTTTTCTCAACCAACATAAAGATATGTACATTTACAAACCTTACAAAGTGCACTCCACAGGAATCAAACAACTTCCAAACAGTCACTTTGTATCCTTGTAGATTTCTCCATACATAACTTTTTTATTCCCTGGTTCAAACTTTGTCCTTATAAATCACCCCACAAAAACACTGTTTCATGTTCATGCTTCAGGCCTTGTATCACCATGCTTTGTTTTGACTGACTCCCAGAGAGTCTGCAAGTCTTCTCTGTCAATACCCTAAAGCATCCTAATCATAGAAGAATATCTCTTTAAACTTCCATCAGCTCTTATCAATTGATAATGTATCATTATTCCTTCTCTATAAAGCTTATATTCAACAATCACTAGAGGTTTGGTAGAAAGTGGTATAACATCAATTGCTATATCATCATCTTTGACTGTCACGATATGCTTTTTCAGCTCAGCTTCATTATCTACTTCAACTTCTTCATTCTCATCAGTCTTTTTGTTGCGTTCGTATACTTATCAAATTCCAGTATTAAACCCCTTGCTCTCTTTGCACTACTATCTTGTGCAATTTCTTCTATTTCAGCCTTTTTAAACTGCTTTTCAGTCCTTCTTGTCCACTGATTTCTTGAGCCTCTGAATTCATAGCCACAAAAGAATTTACTCTCTTCATTTCCTTGTCAAACAACTTTTGGATTTCATCATAGCTTCTTCCCTTTAGCTGATTGTGTTTATATCCACCCATATGCTTAAGATAGATAGACATTTGCTTTCTCTTTTGTGTCTTTGGTAGGAGTCATTTTCTTCCTTTCTGGGCTCTTAATGCAGCAAAATGTTTTCTTCTCTTCATCCGGAATTCATAAATAGTTTTGCCTTCTCCTCATCTGTCAACTCCTCTTGCTCTCTTGTTTGAGAATCCTTAGCCAGCAATCTATCAGCCCCGTATCATAGCTTGTGTATTTCCTATGTTCAATTAAAGCTTTGTTGCTTCGTCTTACTTTTCCCCTTGCAGATCCTCTCTCTTCTATAAGTCCAGCTTGCAACTGAGGCTTTAAGGATTTCTGCCATTTATTATTCATCAGAGCAACTTGAACTTCCTTTTCAAAGGTAGCTTCAGGTTTCCAATCATTATACTTTGCCTTTGTCTTTAGTCTTTTAAGGTTGTGATGCCTTGTGGAGATGATGTTTGTAGTTCTGAATTCATTGGCTTTGAACTACAACCCTTTCAGCCTTGGTCTTGTAGTTTGTTGTTGTTGTAAAGCACAATAGTAATAGCTTTAGGTTTTGGCTGCTTTGATTTTAATAGATTTGAGCCAAAGTATTTCATCAATAGCTGTTGTTGGGAAGCACTGGTAGTAAGTAATTTTCATCAATCTTGGTAGCCATAACTCCGTACCAGCAGTTAACTAGAATTGAAGGCAACACTATCTCAACACCAGTACTAACCTCTCTTTCGATCAACCTTTGCACGTCTGCTCATTTTACCTCACCAACTAAGCCAAATCCACAGCACCTCATCACCATGAAGATCATCTGTATCAAACATTTATGCATCATCTGTCCTCCCTTGGGTTTCATCAACTAAAGAAACTTCAACATCCTTATCAATGTCTTCAAAACTCTTCCCCTATTTGGAGGCATCTTCCTGAGCACCCAAACTATCTTTATCCTCAAAAAATTCAACCCTTCTAGATTCACCAACTTTCCTTAATCTTTTTAACCCTGTAGTTCTTGATTTCTTTTTCCTTTCCAGCTTTTGGACGCTCTTCTTTAAACTAACAATCTCCTTTGCTTGAGCGTCCTTTGCCTTCTCCAAATCAAGAACCTGTTTTTGTAAGTTGGTACACAAAATCATCAATTCTGTTAGTTGCATTCTATCCTCACCACTAAGAAGTGGATCATTGGAAGGTATAAGAACACTATCATCATGGTGTGTCTCATCTTGAGGAACTTCAGTTTCCTTCCTTTGTTTCCTCCTAGACTGTTTCTTCTGAGGTCTAGAGGATGATGGTTGAGTAGTAATGGGTATCTGTTGAGAATCAGTAGGAATGCCTGAATCTACACCCTCTTCTTGATTAGCTTGAACCATCATAGTTGCAAATAGAGGTGTTACTCTCCCAGAAAAATCCTTTCATTCTCTCTTCATATTGGCAAATATTTTCTTTATGTGTGAGGGGGTAACATAAATCTCTTTGTGATGTGACATATCCCTAAGCTGTTGATTGATAAACACTTGTACAAATCACGGATACATCATAAATTTGACCCCTCCCTCTAAGTGCTTTACCATAGCATCAAAAATATACTTGGAGAAATTAAAATTTTAGTTTGTGGCCAAGCATATGATTACAGAGGCCATAGTGCTACTAAATTCGTTCCATGTAGTGGTCTTGGCACTTAGGCATTGTGTAATGGTATGAATTAAGAACTTCCATTATGGAGAAAAGAAAGCTTTATAAAATGTAAGCCTTTGAGAAGGTTTTTCATACCCCATCCTTGCAAGCTCTTCAAAGATAGTAGCAGTTGGCAAACAATCAGTACCACCTGCATCTTCTAAGTGAAGATCACTTCTAATGCTTGTCTCCGAGATGATCACCTTCTTTTTATCAACTAAGGCTTGTAACTGACGTTCACCATTAACCGTTTTTGCCTTTGCTGTTGCCCAGAACTGTTCAATGCAAGATATGTATATAGTAGGATTGACAATTAAAGCATAACGGATTTGATTAGCATTCAGAAAATCAATAATTTCCTGAAATCCATTACTTTCAGCAGGTTTTTCCAAGAACGCGATCATGTTGTGGGTTTCAGCAAATTGTAGGGTTGACATTGTGATGGGTTTTGATGATTAACAATAAAATTGAGTTAGAGTTTACATTTAGAGAGTGTTTGAATGATTGAAATTGAATAAATAATCGAATGAAACCCTGAATCGAAGTATTTATAAAATCACCCTCACACATAACTTGTAACTGCACACTAAATGGATGCCTAAACAGTAGTAAGTAACTCGGCAGCAGTAACTCAACAGCATCAACGTAAGCTTAACAACATTAATGTATACCAGCAGTAGAAACTTTATGCTTAGCAGCATTAAGTTATATTACCAGTATTAACAGCATTAAGTTTGAGTTACCAACATTAACTTCAATTTCTTTCCAAAAAGGACTTCCATCATCAATGAATTCTTCTCACAAGCTCTCTTTCTATTTTTTAAACTCACTGAATCTCTCATGGGTCTTTGGCTCACCAAACACTCATTCCTGTTTTTATGCACACATCTCTCTTCTATTTTTTAGGCTCACAATTTCTCTCTTTTCTTTCCGCCATTTCACATAGTTTTGTACAATTTGCCGAGTTCCCAAATTATTCCAATAGTTTCATACTTCCTCCCTCTCCCCACGTTCAATGTGTAACCTCTTGAGAGAGTGGATATTGACTAATTTAGATGTAAGTCTAAACCTATTGAGCATCTCATCCCCCAATATGGTATCTTGGCACCTGGGACCACTACCTGAACCAATTCTCTAAGGACTTGATCCATTAAGTGTTGTCATGGGTTGGGTCTTATTGATGTTACCAAACTTCTTGCTCCGCTTCTAGCTAAAGCAGTATGTGCAGCCCATCATTCTGTCACCCAACTCCTTATGGACAACCTCATCACCAACCTTTTTTAGGGGGACCACCAGACTAAGGTACCTTAGTGTCCCGACCTCTTTTTGATTTGACTGACAGTTTTAATCATGACTAACAGTTTTAACTAGCAGTCTTAAGTATAACTAGTAGTACTAATTATACTTGGCCGTATTAATATATTCCTTAACAGTTTTAACTCTGTCTTCAATAATTATACAACAACATGCCTCTATTTATCACAAGCACACTAGAAACGACTAGATAGACATGTAAGAATTCATGAGGATCCATATTTATGCATAACCCATAAATAAAAGTTAAGAACTGTTAAACCTCCCCTCATTACACCCCTAATATGGTATCTTGGCACCTGAGACCACTACCTGAACCAGTTCCCTAAGAATTTGGCTCATTAAGTGTTGCTATAGATTGGGTCCTATTGATGTTAGAAGCAATAGTGGCAGCCCTTTCTATTCTATCACCTAACTCCTTATGGACAGCCTCATCACCAACCTTTACTGGGGGGCCACTAGACTGAGGTATCTTGGTGTCCCAACCTCTTTTGACATGCCTAAATGTTTTTGATTCTTTTTATCACACTTTTGATATTACATGTCCTTCCATCCATGCTTGACTGTATATTGACATAAGTAGTCCCCCCTCAAATAATAATTTAGAGGTGAAGCATTCACCATCAGGTAGTCAATATGCTTAGCCTGTAGGTGTTAGTACATAGCCAAAAATAAACAATCCAAAGTACTTTCTTCTTGACGGTATTAAGTACGACTAACAGTTTTAACAAGCAGTCTTAAGTATAACTAGCAGTACTAATTATACTTTGTAGTACTAATTGACAAGACTAACAGTACTAATCATTTACAAAACTTTTACAAAGACATAAAGAGATGTAGACATTAAGAAGATCTGCAATATTATGATCAGTATGAATTTTAACCATTTGTATTAACTTTTTAGCATTGCAATCTCTTATAAAATGATTCCTAATCTCAATATGTTTTGTTTTAGAATGTTGAACAAGATTTTCAAGCATAAACAAAGGCTTATGCATTAAACTACTCACAAAGGTTGGACCAAACAAATCCATATGAAGCATAAACAAAGGCTTAGTAATTGGATTCAGAACTTTGGACTTATAAAAAGCTCTGTGTTGCTTCCCTTTAAGACAAGCAATACAGGTTTGGTCATTTTCAAAATGTTTTATAGGCAAACCTCTTACAAAATTATCCTTAACAAGCTTATTTATGTTCTTAAAATTAATATGACCAAGTCTCCTATGCTAGAGCATTTATTCATCTGATGTAGCATTTGCAACAAGACAAGTTAAACTCTCTTTAAGAACAATGTTATTCATATCAAAACTGTACATGTTGTCCTTTCTAGGAATTTTAAGAAGTATCTGACTTTCATTAGACAACTTAAAATTAGGAGATAAGACAAGACATCCAGTGTTAGTAAAAAGGACATAGTTCTTTTTGTCACACATCTATGAGACACTAAAAAAGTTGAAATTTAACTCATTGACAAAGTATACATCTTCAAAATCAAGGCTATCAGTTTTAAGTGTTCCTTTACCATAAATTCTACCACCATGTGCTCCTCCCCCAAATGTAACGTAACCTCCATCAAATTCCTTAAAATGTAAGAGATAAGCTATGTTCCCAATCATGTGCCTTGAGCATCCACTGTCAATAAATCCTGTATCATATTGTTGTGGCTTGCCCTGTACATAAAAATAAGGAAATTAGTTTCCTTTGGGGACCCAAGCCATTACTGACTTGGATCTGCCTCATGCATCAATGTAGTTGTGTTTCTTCAAGGTGATTGATGCACTATCAAGTTTGGTAGGCCTCCAAACCCAACATGTTAAGGCCTTAATAGCATTTACCTGATTAACCCTAACAACATTAACAACTGCTAAATGTGGCCTAGTAGTATTAACTGCTTTTGGCCTAACAATATTAACTGCTTTTGCCTTGGTAGTATTATTCTTTTTGGTAAAAAATTTATTGGTTAATACTATTTTTGATTAATAGGGCCTTTTTACAGTTGATTATGCTAATTTTGAAAAATGTGACATTGGTTTAGCACTAAAAACTGTAGATTTGGGATGAGCAGTATTAACTGTCCTGGCAGTATTAAATGGTTTTAGGCCAGTTTTCATTAAAACTGCTCTTGGAACCATGTTCCTTTGAGCATTAGGGTGAGTCCTGTTGGTAGTATAGTTGTAGTTCACCCTGTTATAATTATTCCCATATACCATCCTTTCCCTTTGATGGTATTTACAATGAGCCTGCACATGATCAAAACTCCCACAAATGAAGCAAGCTTTGTTATACATCACAAAATCACTTCCTAGTTGATTGGACTTCTGTCCATTCCAGTTTCTTTGATTCCCCCTAGGACTTTGTGATCTATACATCTCAGCATACCTAACTGACTTTTTAACTGGTTTTTCATGATTTTTAGGTTTGACAAACTCTATCTTTTTATCAACAAGAAAAATAGTTTCTTTATCAACATTAAGTGAAGACTCAACAAAGCTACTTGTGTCTTCTGATACTTGTTCTTTTACCAAAGAGTCATTAGAATTTTCCTTAGAAGCATCTGATTTTTTATCACAAACAATGTTAGACTCTTGCTTACTATCCTTAGAACCATAACTTTTGAATTCAGGGTCTTTGAATTCATCAAGACCAGAATAAGACAAATCAAGCTTTTTAGGTCGATTATAGATTAAAGGATGGGGTGGAGGAACAACATTATACCCCAAACCCTTTTTACTTTTGTTAGTTATCTGACTCTCTAACAACTTGTTTAGGCTCTTTGAGGCATTATCAAATTTCTCAATTTTAAATTCAATGCCCTCTTTTTCTTGCTTAACTTTTTCAAACTCACTTTTAAGCACATTTATTTCATAGTCTTTGCAAGCTACTTCCCTTTTAAGAACTGCAACTTCTTCACTAAAAAGAACCTCATTCTTTCTATATGTGATAAGTTGTTCTTCTATAGTTGCTAAACCTCTTTTATAAGTAGCTACTGTAAATTCTATTTGATTAAGCTTAACAATTAAATCATCACACTATTTCTTAAGAGTTTCATAGTTTTTCAGACAAGTTTTAGTGCAAGTTTTATCATTGTATACCTTAGAGTCTGAAAACGCCATTAGAGCCATGTTTGTCTGAACCTGGTCTTCTGTCATATCACTCCAGTGAAAACCTACACCATCTATAGCCAACATTGCCTTTGAAGATGTGTCTTCATTGTTTCCTTGCTTCCTAGTGTTGTCTTGATATCTGAACTGGCCTTCTTTGTTCTTTGGTGCTCTACATTCCCTGGCAAAGTGTCCCATCTTGTGATAGTTGAAACATCTACCTTGGATTTATCATACCCAACAGTATCATTAGCATTAATGAAAATTTTCTTGCCTGTTCTTTGAAAGTACATTTTTGCCCTCATACTTAGTAGAGAGAGATGCCACTTCAAATCCATTGCTTCCAAATCATCTTCATGAATTTGCTCTAAGTCCTGCTGTAGGAGATTATAACCATTGTGATTCTCAACCATGAAAGCATACATAGTATTATCACTGAAGTTAGCAGTACTAACTTGAGGATAAGCGGTGTTAATATTAGGGCTAACAGTTTTAACTTCATATGCATGATTAGCAGTATTAACATCATTAGTACTGCTAGTGCTTGAAGCAGTCACAAAGGCTAAGTTTTGAGAAGCACTACTTGCACCAACAGATTTCTTTACATCTTGTTCAACAATTTTGAAGTTGTTGTATAAATCATCAATGCTTATTGTTTCAATATCAGCCTTATTCATCCAGACTACAACATGAGTATTCCACTCAGGAGGCAAGCTTCTCTGAAATCTTAAATTTAAGTCTTCTTGAGTGATGACCACACGCAAAATTGCAAGTCTACTAACAATCTTCTAGAGCTTGTTAAAGATAGAGTCAAGAGACTCTGTGCTTGATGCACTGAAATTTTCATATTGTTGCTTCAACAGTGTCTTTTGTGTTTTCTTAGTGGCTTCATTGCCTCCAAATCGTGTTTCGATAGTAGTAAACATTGTTTTAGCATCAATGTATTGACTGAAAGTAAGTTGATGTTCATTGGGAAGAGCCATGAGTAGCAAGCTTCTAGCCATCACATCATTCTTATTGTTAGTCTTTTCTTCACCAGTTATAGGTACTGACATCTTTGTAACAGAAGTACCTTTCTCTTGTGATGTTTGTGGTACAGATACCCATGAATTGTCATTCTCTATGACCTCCCATAGAGCATAGTATTGTACCAGGAAGCATTGATTGATTCTTATCACCCACATCTCATACTCACCTAGGTTGAGTATGGGTAGCTTGGCAGTAGTGTTACTCTGTGCAGATTTAAATTCCATAACTTCTAGATTAACGTTTCAAAACACAAGGCTCTGATACCACTTGTTGATCCCAACTAGATCTTGCAAACCTTGTTAAAGGGTTAGTTGTATTGAATAGATTCAAAACAACTATGCTAGAAACTTTGTTGATAATAAAGAATATGCAAAATCTATTCTTTAATACTTAGAAGAATATCTATGTGATAGTAAACTGTAATGTAGTAGAATGAATGAACAATGAATATAACCAAAAAGCTTCAATATTATTATGATGAATAATACGAGTACTCTATCTAGTACTAGGTTTTACAACCTTGAAGCTACAAAGAAAGACTGATTGATGTGTTTACAACCATAACCTAGGATCTCTTTTTATACACCAAGGAGTCCTTTACAAGATAACTACAAATATTCTAAACTTCTATAAGATATCAACATATCTTCTAATTATATAGGATATACATTGAATCAGTCCATACATATCACAAAACATGCTTTTATCTCTTTAATAGTTATAATCTTCATGCAGCAGTACAAAATCCTCCAACAGTATTAAATTTAGTACTGGTAGTACTAACCGTCTTCTGGAAGTACTAACTAGTTAGTACTGTTAGTTATATCTTGAGCAGTATTAAGTATTGGCTTGGCAGGACTAAGTGTATAGACATTTAATTCCTAAAAGATTATAGAGATAGGATTTACAACTTATTATGTGTGGTGACATGGCATGGTACAAAGGAAATCTACTTAAGGGGAAGTTTTGTTTTATTCAGGGAGATGATTACATCTCAACATCAGGGGAAGCTTTGGCTTTATGATGAAGTTCGTACATGACTTTGTTTGTTTTGTCATCATCAAATAGGGGAAGATTGTTAGGATTCTAGATTTAATGAGGCAAAATAAATAAAAAGATGAAACATAAGGACTAAATCTAGCAGATTGGAATTCTACAAGCTGGTGGAGAATTATGGAAGATTTAGTCAAAGATATCAAAAGATGAAGATCTCCTTAAGAAGATAAAGATAACAGAAGATAATTCTTAATGTTTAAAAGATTTACTTATTTATATCTTTATGTCAACTTCCTTTATAAGTCATAATCTCTTTATATAAAGAGATCATAGACACATAGTTTAATATACACAGAAAATGTAGTCGACTAAAGAGGTGTGTGTGTGTGTGTTCTAGGCGTGTGGTTCATTGTAAACGCCTAGAATGAGTGTTGTAGCCTCAAGATCAATGTTTCATTGATCCTGTTACTAGTTAGAGTAACTGTTCTAGAATTGATCATCTAGAATTAGGGCGATATGACTAATTTGAATGAAAGACTTGTCAAATAATTTGTTTCAAAGGTATGCTATTTCGCTATGCATTCTGTCATGTTCATTGTTATTATTATTTTTCCTAGATATTTTAATCCTAGATATAAAGATCTAACCAATCTTGAGCTTAAAACGATTTTAACAATTGGTATCAGAGCCAGTGGGCTCGTGATATCTAGGATCTTTGGTGTCGCATCTATCAAGGAAAAGAGGTACGAATTTTGTGTCTTGGTTATCATGTCGAATCTGGTGATATTAGGGTTTCTCAGCAACCCTAATTCGATATAACAAGAAGTTTGTTTAAAATTGTTTTTGATTAGCTCGTGACAACAAGATGGTTGCTGATTGGTTACATAATTCAAGCATTCTTTGGAACTTATTCTATGAAAAGAATCATTAGCAGTTGGTGAGAATGATGAATTAGTGACAATTTAGTGATAGAAAAAGTTTCGTCTGGATACTTAAAAAAAGGTATCCTTAAATAGTGGTTATATGTTTTGTACTGCTCGTTGGTGGTTACTACTGCCACGAGACACAATACTGCTGGTGATCGTAAATATTGGTGCTTTACTGACGCTAAAATATGTCTCAAAAGGTATGGGAGGAAGGAGCACTTTATACTACTGACCTACATGATTACTACTGCAAGTATCAGAAGGACAGTAGTAACCAGAGTTAATAATGCTAGCCTTATCTTCGAAGGTTAGTGTCGCTGCTTATGATTATTAGTGCTGCTTATGTAAGTTAGTGCTGCAAGGATACGTTAATACTGCCAAGTAACTGGTTAATGCTGCCAAAGGAAGATTAGTGCTGCCAGTTCATGTTAATGCTGCTATCACTAAAGGTTAATGCTGCCAGTTTATACTTAGTGCTGCTAGTATGATTAATACTGCTAGTATATTTTTAATGCTGCCAATATTAAGTTTCTGCTGCTAGGGTAAATTTAAGCAGTTACTACTGTTCGATTAAAAGTAGTTACTACTGATTGGGCTTAAAAGATACTACTGCTAGCTGTGTTCCATATTGGATAACACACACAGGATTGGATCTCAGTTGGAACATGATTTTAAATGTTATATGGCTAGTTTTGGATTTATTGTTTGAATTATTTACGAAGAAGATTAATTATCACCTATTTGAAGTTGAAGTAGAGTTTCATAGGTTTGTGTTCTTATTATATCTTAAAATGGGTGTTACACTTTTAAGATAACTTATTCGTGCTTTACAACGGTGTGACGAAGACTTGTCAGAATCTAGCAAAGGTGTTTGATTTTTCTTACGGTGCTCAATGCTCACATTTGCTATCACTTTGGTTATGTGTCTCATAGAAGATGAGGATTTTGTCAAGAGGTTGCGATCTACTTATATTTCACAGATATATTTATAAGTTTGGAGTTACGTGGATAGTACAAGACATAAGACACAAGTTTGGGTTATTCTACTTTAGTATCAAGTTGGTTATACTTAGTTTTCTTTATCAATGATCATTACATAGAGCCTACATAATTGAATATTCAAGAGATGGTTAGCGTATGGGTTTCAGGGGAAGCTTATTGCCAAAATGTTTAACCATCAGGTTATGTTCATGCACCACTTGAGGTGAAAGGTTTCATTACTACTGCTAGTTGTTTATTATTACTGCTAGTTTAAGTTTTTACTATCTTAAATTCATTATTCTTATTATGTGTCATGGAGGGTAATTTGAGACATTAGAAGGCTAGATTAGTAGTGTAGTATATGATTTGTAGTTGGAAAGATTCAAGTTGCTTATCTTTACAAGACCCCTATTGGATTATGAAAAAAAGGGGAAGAAGATTATATAGATAGGATTTGCAGATTATTATGTGTGGTGACATGGCATGGTACAATGGAAATCTACTTAAGGGAAAGTTTAGTTTCATTAAGGGAGATGATTACATCTCAACTTCAGGAGAAGCTTTGGCTTTATGATTAAGTTCGTACACGACATTGTTTGTTTTGTCATCATCAAATAGGGGAAGATTGTTAGGATTCTAGATTTAATGAGATAAAATAAATAAAAGAATGAAACATAAGGACTAAATTTAGCAGATTGGAATTCTACAAGCTGGTGGAGAATTATGGAAGATTTGGTCAAATATATCAAAAGATGAAGATCTCTTTAAGAAGATAAAGATCACATAAGATAATTCTTAATGTTTAAAAGATTTATTTTTTATATCTTTATGTTAACTTCCTTTGTAAGTCATGATCTCTCTATATAAAGAGATCATAGACACATAGTTTAATATACATAGAAAATGTAGTCGACAAAAGGGGTGTGTATGTTCTAGGCGTGTGGTTCATTGTAAACGCCTAGAATGAGTGTTGTAGCCTCAAGATCAATGTTTCATTGATCCTGTTACTAGTTAGAGTAACTGTTCTAGAATTGATCATCTAGAATTAGGGCGAACAGTGAATAATATGAATGAAAAACCTTGTCAAAATAACTTTGTTCATTATGCTATTTCCGCTATGCATTCTTTCATGTTCATTGTTAATTTTCCTAGATTTAGATCTAAACAATCTGAACTTACAACGATTCTTTAGACTTTCACAAATGTTTACGTCAAGCAAGTGTTAGATAATTATTGAGAGGATAATTATTAACTTTGCACATTTTATTTTTATTGGTTACGTAAAGTGCTTAAGTTTCGCGATAAACTACATTTAGGCATTCACGGAACCACCAAAACTTATCTACACTTAAAAAAAATACCCATTTTATACCCAATACCCAAAGTTTTATAAAACTTCACCCATGTTACTCATCTTTGCTGAATTTTACCTAAAAGAAAACCAACAAGGAAAACAAATGATACAAGTATACACTTATATTTAACAAGTACCTTCCTAAAACTTCAAGACTACAAGATATTTTATACAAGATATCAAAGATCAACTAGTCCCCCCCCCCTTTAATTTTCAGACAACATATAAGTCCTTAGGGGACCAAGAGTACATAACTTACCAACTTATAACTTGTACAACAAAGACTCATTAAACCTTAAGTACTATGACTAGTAATATGACCAAAATTCTTCCTCATTTCACTCATCTTGTCTTAGAATCCTAATATTGAACTTGACTAGTCCTAGTAGTATATAAGAGGGCATACTAGAAGAGATAACACACACAACTCATTTCATTAACCAAAAACCAACACAACTCTCTTATTTCTCTCCTCCTAGGCCATGACCAAACACAAACACCTTTAAATAATTCATACAATTTTATTTACCAAGTATTCAAGTATTCTAGTATCATATCTAAGGTATCCTAAGGTGTATTGAAGGCTTGGTTTAGCATTTACAAGGGTTAAATCAAGAAAGTGCAAGATTAGGGTTTCTTAGGAATTAGGGTTTTCTAAGTCTTGGAAGCTTGGTTTTGATTCTAAACTAGGGTTTAGATCTTATTACTCTTCATCATACTTCACCCTAAGGTCATCTAAAAACCCTATACTCTTTACATTTGTAATTTTATGTGTATATGATGTTTATATAGTAAATCACCGTCTAGGAAATATATTAACATGTAAAATGGATTTTTACACTTGATCATGGTTTGATATACTTTGTCATATGCTATATTGATGTTGAGAACATGTGGTAATGGAAGTATAAACATTATACAAGTATGGATCAATTTATAAAAGTATATATAAAATAATTGTTTAAAAGTTATTTATTAAAGTTTATGCATAAACAAATGTGAGCACTTGATATTCTTGGAAAAATGATGGACTAAAGGACCTAAAGTATCTGGGACTTGTCATATAATGTGTTGTTGAGGACTTGTAACAAAGTTACTAAACTAAAAACTTATAAAAACAAGTTTTAAACACATTTTAACCAAAATATCCAAACATTCTGTTTTAATTACGAAAATAAATATTTATTTTATATTTTTTATAAAATACTACATATCATGATGATCGTAGGTATATAGAGAACTCGAAAATCCGAGCTATAACGAAGAAGATACGCTATTTGCAAGCTTTACGATAATAAATGCTTTTATAAAAGAAATTTAATAAAAACTTATTTCTTTTCACACCTGCTAAAAATATATGATTATTTTTCACAGAAAGTACATATTTTTAGAATTCTAAAACATTAAGATTCATAATTATTTGATCAATAACGAAGGAGTTATGGATTTTTCATGTTTACGATAATAGATACTTTTAAAAAACAATTTTATAAAATAAAGTGCTGTTCATTTTAGAGACTTCTTGGAAAATATTTTAGTTAGATAGAACTTTTAATTATGAAGACGTGCTCGAAAGAATCACTAAAATCGAAGTTAAAACGAATAAGAAATTACTTTTACGAGTTTACGACGATTAATTTTATAAAAATAGTTTTATAAAATATACATGAACAGTAAAATTACTGTTCACCAGAGGACTAAAAAGTTATAAATTTAGTATTTTAATATATCTTCTTAATACGAAAGCATGGACATAAAGAACGTACAAAACGAACTTAAAACGAGAAAGTTATGACATTTTTACTAAGGTAATATTTATAAATATTTTAACTTTATAAATATTATTTCTCAAATACAATTAGATGGTGATGTAGCTATATAGAATTATATACGATATTAGTTATGCAAAGTACTTAGTACTCACACGACCTATAATTAATTAGGTTACACTCGGACACTTACGTGACGTTTTCCACGCATCTAATATACTTTGTTATTCATTCACTCAAGGTGAGTTTATAGCCCCACGTTTTTACGATTTCTCTGATTTACAATCTTTGGGGTGAGAACATGCTTTGTTTTACAATCGGTCACAAGTGGACATTTTTACCTTTTGATTACATGCTTTCCTAAGTAGCGATAACCTTCCGAGCCCATTATTATGAATTGTTAATTACTTGTTGTGAGCGCGAATGTTATAAATAGATCTATTTGGGATTGACATCCCCGTTCGGATGATTCGCTATTACTGAACAAACGAACATATACCATGTCGGATTTAGGATGTTGCGGGTTAGAACATCATCATGGGCAATGTTGGCAAATTATATTGTAATTCATACATGTCGGGCTTTAGTATCATGAGCTTAAGGAAACGTAATTACATTTTTGTGATGTTTGCATTTGTTGCATTATCATACACTTTGGAAATCTTGGGGTCCTACATTATACATTTTACAAACCTATGAATTCACCAACATTATTGTTGAAGTTTTAAAGCAATGTTTTTTAGGAGGTCAATAAGGCACGAGGTGCAAGGGATACATTGGTGGTTATATTTTGGATGTCACATGCATAAAGATTTGGTTGCATTACATTTTGGGGAAACATTTGTTATGGACTAGAATCTTTGTATATTGAACAATGAACAAGTGAAGATTCAGGCTTTTGTAACAAACAATTTGCTAAATCTAATGTATCGGTTTTAAAAGACTTTTTTAATGGTTGTTCTTATATATCTTGTGCTATTGATCTATGAAGTAACACTCTCAGACCCATATTCTGTTGCGACCCAATTTGGGGGTGTTACAGATTGGTATCAAGAGCCAAGGTTATAGAGAACCAGGTCAAATGTTTTTACTTGGACTATAACCATTTTCAAACATTGCATTCATACAAAGGGGTTTTCACGAGACATACATACACTAATTGTTTGCATTAGTTGGTTAGACTAGATGCATTTATGATTGATATACGTGTTTATAATATATATTACGTATATTACGATAAGAGTCTTATATTAATACTTATATAAGCTACTTTTGATTTTCAGATTTTGTCAGGTCAGATTCAGAGGATTCCACGATTACTTACACAGAGGTATCTAGTCTGTTCGAGGATCTGTCAGATATAGGATCTCCCGGAGTCATTGTATACGGAGACGATGGACTGCCCATGATGCTAGAGGACCCTTATGCATATGTAGAGGCCGCTGTGCAGGATCCACTTCCACCATATTTTATTCCTGAGCTTGTATACCTAGAGTTTATGCCACCTGAGGATGATGTGTTTCCAGCTAAGGAGCAGCCACTGCCTGCTGCTGTCTCACCCACTGCTGATTCACCAGGTTATATTACTGAGTCTGATCCCGAAGAGGATCCGAAGGAGGAGGATGATGAGGATCTTAAGGAGGATCCAACTAATTATCCCACTGACAAAGATGATGATGATGATGAGGAGGAGTCCTCCAGAGATGATGCTGATGATGAGGAGGAGGACGAGGGCGAGGATGAGGAGGAGGAGGAGGAGCATCTAGCTCCGGTCAACTCTGTCCCTCCACCCATATATTGTACCACTGCTAGGATGTCTATCCGAGCTCAGACACCTATACCATTTCCGTCTGAGGCAGAGGTTGACAGACTACTTGCCATACCTACTCCGCCATCATCACCACTCACCCTATTATCCTCTCTACTACCATAAATACCATCACCACCACTACCAGTATCATCACCATTACCTATATCACCTCTACCACTACCGGTTAGTCTTACTCACTCGTTAAGCTACAGAGCTGCTATGATCCGGTTGAGAGCCGAGTCACCATCTACTTCCCATCCACTACCACTACCACCACCTATTGTACTTCCACATACAAGAGCATCTATGGCTATGATAAGAGTTGCCGTACCATCCACTTACTGTTTAGCACCACCATCAGGGACACCACCATCAGGGACACCATCGATCTTACCCATACCATTACCTACATCATCACTAACTTTGCTTCTACCCTCTACTGACTGTAGAGCTGATGTTCCCAAGGTTACGTTACCGTCTCGAAAGAGGTTGTGTATTGCTCTCGGTCTTAAGTATGAGGTCGGGGAGTGTTCATCTGCTCCTACTGCTAGACCTACTAGAGGGTTTAGAGAAGATTATGGTTTTGTTGGCACTCTGGATGCCGAGATTAGACGTGACCCAGATAGGAAGATAGGTTACGGGATTACTGACGTCTGGGTAGATCTAGATGAGATTGCAAAGGAGATACCAGCGACTAATGTGGCAGAGTTGGGTCAAAGGATTACAAATTTTCTCACTACTTATGAGATTTATGGGAGACTTGACGATGCATAAAATGACAGATCATTAATGAGCGGTCAGCTCAACTTGCTACTTAGAGATAGGCGCTCCTATGCTCGCACAGCTAGACTTATAGAGGCTGAGGCCAGAGCTTTTCGTGAGGCTTGGGTATAGTCTATGGATGCTAGTGATACAACACGTTCTGAGGTTAGGGCACTATGGACTATGGTTTTAGCACATCAGACTAAGATTGGAGATTTGCGGGCTGCAGACCGCAGACGACATGCACAGCTCGTAGAGGCACTGACTCTGGTGAGGACATTGCAGACTCAGATGGCAGCACTACAGAGTCAGCAGAGACCTGCTAGGGATCCAGCACATCCTGATGTATCGGAGGAGGCCGGTAGTAGTTTTTAGATCTGGTTATGTCTTAGCTATTTTGTATAGCCTACTAAGGGGGTGTTTAGGGTTGCGTTTTCTATTTGATTATCTGATTATCACATTTAAAAAACGCAGATATTTAGATTTAGTGTTTGGAAACAAATTTTGAAAAATCAGCTTATTTCCATTTTAATGTCTTCAAAACGTAGATTTGAAAAAGTAAGTGTTCACCTGCTTTTGCAAAATGCAATTATGCTTTTCTTTGCAAATTACCGATCTACCCATCCCTTTTGCCTGGATAGTGTTGTGATGTGGTGGGAATAATGTTGCAGGTTACATATATACACATTGTAGGTGAAGAAGAAAGATAGGGTTCCACCTAAATACATTTTTAAAACAATGATATAATTTATCTTAAGGCCCAGCTCGTTTAATTTATGTCTTTTAATTGGGCCAACATATTTAAATTTTTTATGAAAGTGAAATGTTTGCTTAAATAGATTATAATATATTGTTACAAATTAAAATTATTATAAGCGTACATGCTAATCAAAATAACTTAATTACGCAAATGTTTATTTTGGTAATTTTACGCATTAGGTTACAAAATAATCAAATTTGCCAAACATTAAAAAAACTGATTATCTGATTATTGCGATATCAAACAACAGAATCAAATCCAACCACTAGATTATATAATCACGTTTTGTAAACGCTGATTATCTGATTATTCCTTTTTAAAACGCATAATCTATTTTCAATAAGCAATCCCAAACACCCCCTGAGTATTATGGGTAACTCTCGTATAGTAGGGCTCTATGTTTTATTTTCATCTTGTAAGCTAATGGTAGTGATCATTTTGTAACCGAACCGGTCATGTATGTTTTCCAGATTATATATGGAAGGGATGTATTATGTCATGTCTGTAATCAAATTTATTATGAATGAATGTCGATTTAGCTACACCATTGTTAATTTCAATTCAGTTGTATATTTGTTTGATGTGATCTCACTTTATTTATTTTGTATATGTCATGTCGCGGTTATAATTGTATGAAATCTAACGGGTGTTATATTTTCTTGTGATTTGAAGAAAATGCCTCCAAGGAAAGCACCTAAAACCAGAACCACAAGATCATCACCAGCCATAACAACCACCACCACCACTACCCTTGTGACTGATGCCCAACTTAAAACTCTAATTGCTCAAGGAGTTGCTAACGTGTTGGTAGAACGTGATGCCACCAGAAGCAGAAATGGCGAAGACAGCCATGATTCAGGCACGAGTGTAAGGAGAGAAGCTCCTCTTGCTCGTGAGTGCACTTACCCAGATTTCATGAAATGCAAACCCCTATATTTTAAGGGTACTGAAGGAGTTGTCAAGTTAACTCAGTGGTTTGAAAGAATGGAAACAATGTTTCGTATAAGCAAGTGCACTATGAAAAACCAAATCAAGTTTGCCACTTCTACTCTTCTTGGAAGTGCTCTAACATGGTGGAACTCCCACGTTAGGACTGTTGGTCATGATGTTTCATATGCAATGACTTGGACAAACCTGAAAAAGAAGATGACCGACAAGTACTGCCCAAGGTGCGAGATTAAGAAACTTGAGGTTGAGATGTGGAATCTGAAGGTTAAAGGTACCGATGTGGTAGGCTATAACCAACGATTTCAGGAACTAGCATTGATGTGTGTTAAGATGTTTCCTGAAGAGTCGGAAAAGATCGAGAAGTATGTCGGTGGTTTGCCTGACATGATTTACAGAAGTGTAATGGCATCTAAGCCAAAGACCATGCAGGATGCAATTGAATTTGCAACTAAATTCATGGACAAGAAGATCAGAACCTCTGCTAAACATCAGGCTGACAACAAGAGAAAGTTTGATGACACTTCTAGGAACAATCAAAACCAACAACAACAAAACAAGAGGCAGAACACTAGCATGGCTTATGCTACAGGATCTAGTGAGAAGAAACCTTACAGAGGGTCTAAAACTCTGTGCTCTAAATGCAACTATCACCATGTAGGAGTGCTGCAAATGCCAATACTGCTAACAACCAAAGGGGCACTAGGGCAGGTTAGAAAGCTACTTGCTATGAATGTGGTGCTTAGGGGCATTTTAAGAGGGAATGACCAAAGCTGAAGAGCAACAACCGTGGTAATCAAGGTGGAAATGGAAATGCTCCAGCAAAAGTATATGTGGTGGGCAATGCGGGAAAAAACCCAGACTCAAACATTGTCACTGGTACGTTCCTTCTAAACAAATGCTATGCTTCTATCCTATTTGATATTGGCGCCGATAGGAGTTTTATGTGTACTGCATTTAGCTCCCAAATTGATATCACACCAATTACATTAGACCATGGTTATGACGTCGAGTTAGCTGACGATAGAATAATTAGGGTTAATACACTTATTCGGGGTTGTACTTTAAATTTTTTGAACCACCCATTCAATATTAATTTAATGCTTGTAGAGCTTGGTAGTTTCGACGTTATAATTGGTATGGATTGGTTGGTTTGTGCCGAGAAAATCGTTCATATTCCCTGGGGAAATGAAACATTGATTGTTCATGGTGACGAAAGCGACCAGGGAAACGAGACTCGATTGAACATCATCTTATGCACTAAAACGCAGAAGTACATGCTAAAAGGATGTAATGTCCTTTTGGCACATGTTACTACAAAGGAGACTGAAGACAAGTCGAAGGAGAAGCGACTTAAGGACGTGCCAATCGTTTGAGATTTTCCTGAAGTATTCCTGAGGACTTGCCGGGTCTTCCACCGACTCGACAAGTGGAATTTTAGATCGATTTAGTACCTGGTACTGCACCTGTAGCACGAGCACCTTATCGATTAGCTCTGTCCGAAATGAAAGAGTTGTCTGAGCAAATGAAAGAACTTTCCGACAAAGGCTTCATAAGACCCAGTTCCTCACCTTGGGGAGCTCCGGTCTTGTTTGTCAAGAAGAAGAATGGATTATTTCAAATGTGCATTGACTATCAAGAACTGAACAAGCTGACGGTGAAGAATCATTATCCACTCCCAAGGATCGATAATTTATTTGATCAACTATAAGGAACCAATGTTTATTCTAACATAGACCTGCGATTAGGTTATCACCATTTTCGAGTACGTGAAGAAGATATTCTGAAGACGGCATTTAGAACTTGGTATGGTCATTACGAGTTCCAAGTTATGCCATTTGGTTTGACGAACACACCAGCGGTATTTATGGATCTCATGAATCGGGTGTGTAAGTCATATTTGGATAAGTTTGTGATTGTCTTCATTAACGATATCCTTATCTATTCAAGGAACAAAAAGGAACATGAAGAACATCTTAAGGTAATTTTGGAATTGCTTAAGAAAGAGGAGTTGTATGCTAAATTCTCTAAATGTGAATTTTAGATTCCCAAGGTACAATTTCTTAGCCACATGATTGATAGTTAAGGCATTCACGTGGATCCCGCCAAGATCGAATCCATAAAAGATTGGGCATCTCCTAAGACACCAATGGAGATTCGTCAATTTTTAGGTCTTGCTGGGTATTATCGAAGATTCATTGAAGGATTTTTAAAGATTGCCAAACCAATGACCAAGCTTACTTATAAGAAAGTCAAGTTTGATTAGGGAGACAAACAAGAAGCAGCATTTCAACTGATTAAGCAGAAGTTGTGTAGTGCACCAATTCTGGCTTTACCTGAATGAAGCGAAGATTTTATCATATAATACGATGCTTCGATCAAAGGTTTAGGCGATGTATTAATGCAAAGAGAGAAGGTGATTTCTTATGCATCACGCCAATTGAAAAATCATGAGAAGAACTACACGACTCATGATTTGGAACTTGGAGCAGTAGTGTTTGCTCTAAAGATTTGGAGGCACTATTTATACAGAACTAAGTGTACGGTGTTCATAGATCACAAGAGTTTACAACACATTATTGATCAAAAGGAGCTGAACCTGAGGCAACGTCGTTGGTTAGAGTTGCTCAGCGATTACGATTGTGAAATACGTTACCACCCAGGGAAAGCAAACGCAGTGGCCGATGCCTTAAGCCGTAAAGAATGGATTAAGCCATTACGGGTTCGAGCCTTAGTCATGACTATTGGTTTAAATCTCCCTAAATAAATTTTAGAAGCTCAAATCAAAGCATAGAAACCAGAGAACTTCAAAAATGAAGACGTAGGAGGAGATATGATCAGGAAGGATATACCGAAAGAAAAGTTAAAACCCCGCGCTGATGAAACTATATGCTTAAATGGCAGGAGTTGGTTACCATGTTATGGTGATTTAAGGACTGTGATCATGCACGAGTCCCACGAGTCAAAATATTCCATCCATCTAGGTTCTGACAAAATGTACCAGGACATGAAGAAGCTATATTGGTGGCCCAATATGAAGGCCGACATCGCCATCCATGTTAGCAAATGTTTGACATGTGCTAAGGTCAAGGCTGAACACCAAAGGCCATCGGGTTTGTTGGTGCAACCTAAGATACCTCAATGGAAATAGGATAATATAACTATGGATTTTGTCACAAAGCTTCCTAAGTCGTCACAAGGTTATGACACCATTTGGGTGATTGTTGACTGACTTACTAAATCCGTAATCTTCGTACCCATAAGGGAAACTGATTCCATAGAAAGATTGACAAGAATGTACCTAAAAGAGATAGTCATGAGGCATGGAATACTTGTCTCAATCATTTGTGATCGTGACCCTAGGTTCGCATCAAATTTTTGGAGGTCACTTGATAAGTGCTTAATTACACATATCTTTTACCTCTAAAAACGAGCTTAAATGACCAAAAACAGACAAAAACTGCCA
>BQNB010082478.1:0-14154 GCA_026074375.1 Tanacetum coccineum
TGGTTTTCAACTTTTTGATTGATTTTCTACAACTAAAAATAATTAAAACAATTAAATGCAAGTAAAATAACTAAATTCGCGGACGAAAAACGGAAATGACAAATTAAACCCAAATTAGCACCTTAACCTAGAATTTGAATTAATAATCTAATTCTATGAGTAAAAATAAAGGAATTTGCAAAATTTGAAAACTTAACGGTAAAATTTGAAAGAAATCACAAAAACGAATAACTGGGAATTGAAAACCGATCCCTAAAAGCTAAAATGCTCAAAAATAAACTTACAAGAGTCAAACTAATTTTCCTACGTTCTTAATGATAAAAGAAAATTTCTAAAAAAGATTTATATTTTTTTGATTATTTTTCTATTTTTTTATGGATTTTTTAAGTTTTTAATGAAAATAAATGATTAAAAATACTAAACGAACTATAAAAATTCTAGAAAAATTACAAAAAAGAGCTTAAACTATTTAAATCCTAGGAAAAATAAGTCCGAGATTACAGCTTATAAAATAAGCCACGAAATAAGCTATGACAGTTTAATAAGCTTATTGGCTAAAATGTGTATAAAGAATAAAGTGTGCAAAGGTCTTATGAAAAAGACCCAAGGACACAGCGGTAGTGTGTGGTGTGTTATAAAGGGTTGAGGTGTTGAGGTCGGGGGTTGAGTTTGCTTTACCCCTGCTTCCACTTCTTCCTTTTTTTATTTTTTATAAAAACTTAAAGAACAAAAGGTTGTAGAAGACAACTTTTTAAGCTATTTTAATAAAGAAACTATAAGCTGAAACTCAAAAATAAGCTCTTTAAAAGCTTTTTAAGAAGCTGTTCTCAGAAAGTGAGCCTTTGAGCTCCAAAAAAGCTAATTTTCACTTATAAGCTTCATTTTAAGCTCAAATTTGAAAACAAAAACTGTCCTAGAAAGCTAATGATGTATAGAAGCTAAGTTTGATAAGCTAATTGTCCTAATAACACTGAAAGACTTCTAATTCTATAGATCAAAACTGCTAACTCAGGAAAAGTATTAAAAGGCTCAAAATCAAATTAAGCTAAAATCCAAATTAAGCTACTACTGAACTTAAGCTATTAAAAACTTAACAAACTACTTATAAGCTATAAATCAAATTCATTAAAATATATCTCTATAGCTCTGAAATCTAAGTTTAAAGTAAGTTCTAGTTACTATGTTTTTGGCTTTTTGATGGTTTTTTATGATCTTTAGAAGCAATGTACCTATATTAATACAAGCTAGAAATTTAAAATTAAGACTTAATCTATTTTAACCTATATCTAATCTATAAACTTACTAAATTTTAAAACCTAAAGCTTATTTAAGCTAGCTTAAATGCAAATGAAAAGGAAAACAATAGTAACAACAGTTACTACTGTTGATGCAATTGACAAAATGGGCAAAACACAAATGCAGGTGTCCTTAAGGGACAACCCTGCACTACACACTCTTATTGAGTGTGTCTAAACTTAACTTAAACAAGATCCAAGCTCAATGAGGCTTGGATCAAATTTTTTACAAGCAAAGGAAAAGGGGAAAAATCCCCTGGTGTAGGAACTAAGAGTTAAGCCTCAAAATTATATTAAGCTTAAACTAATCCTACAAACGTGCTCAAAACCTAATCAAATTTGAAAATCAAACTAACCAAAATAAATTGCACAATTCAGTTTGACTTTAAGAAGTCAAACTGCATTAATCCAAACACCCCTTTAACTATACTTATAACCATTTAAGTTTATGAAATGAAAATCTATTGAACCAATCTTAGATACCAGATAATAACTTATCTTTAATAAGGAATAATAAGCATAAACCTATAAAGATAATATGCCAAAAATCAACATAGTTGGCACTAATCTATCTTCTTTTTTGTTTTAATGACAGTTTAAAGGAGATAGTAAAACCTAAGATTAAGATATGAAAACTAAGGAACTAACAGCATTGTTAAACTAACATATTAAGCATATATAAGATGAAACTAACAAGAATAAGCAAATAATAAGCAAATTAAGCAGTTATTAAATAAGAACATTAATGAAATAACTGCTAAAAGAAGATAACTTACCTTATTCCTTAGCTAAAACTTAGCTATAATAAGCTCAAGTGAGCAATCTACAAGCTCTGGCTTATCCTAGATAAGCCAGTATAAGTCCTTGGAAGCTCTTCCATAGCTAGCTTCCCTTCCATAAGTCTGCAGTCAATAAGCAAGGGTATTTAGGCTGATTTTAGAGTTTAAGTTGATTTCAACCTACGTGTGGAATATTTAAGCTCAATCACCAGCTTAAAGACTTGTGAGGCTATAATGAGCTTGTAGTGAGTAGCTTGTGAAAGAACGTGAACTAAAACATTTAAAATTATAGAGTTATGACAACCTTTATATAAGGAGAAATAGTTTCATTAACTAAAAAAGCTTGATTTACATTATACTTAAAAGAGATTACAATGTATAAATGAAATTACAATAATGTACATAAAAGCTAAAATTAAGCTAAAATCTAAATCTAAAACTAGGTAAAAGAAAGATTATTCTCGTGTGTGAGAAGTGAAGGGCTATTTATAGCCATCTTCTGAATCTTCTAGGTTCCTTGGTAGTTGTACGCTCCTCTTGATCTCATCCGTACATTTTCTCAATGATTGGAAGAGCAATCTTAGCCTTTGGATCACATTATATCTCACCACGGGGATTGGCTAGCGTTGGCAATCCGTGATTGAGACAGCTTGTGCTTCTTTTGAGAGTAGAATGAGTGCAAAATACCCTTTTCCTTGTGCTTCCTTACTAGCCTACGTGTCAAGTCTTCTCATTGAGATTGGACATAGATGTAGATGATTCTACGTCCAGTAAACAAAAAACTTTCCGTCTTATTTATTACTATTTAAGGGTGCGTTTGTGTTTGTTTGACCCGAGAGAGTGGACCTTTGACTTGGGCTTATTATAAAATAAGACTTGGGCCAAGGGTGTTGGATGTGGGCTTGGGATATGGGTTTGTTATAAAAAGAGTTAACGGGTTGTTTTGTTTATTAGTTAACGGGTGTTAACTAATTTTAGGTATTTAGGGACTACTTTTTAATTTGGGATAAGATGAGGGATGATTTTGGAACTTTGGAATTTTTGTCCTTAGTGATCCTTGACTTTTGGTGACCAAGGGTGATGAAAGTCTTGTCCATAGTTTTGACTGTTTGATTAGCTTCATCCGGCTTTTTGTGTGCTCTTCCGTTTTTGTGTTAGCTGGTTCTGTTTTGGCCAGGTTTTAAACGTTTTCTTAGGATTTTATGCAATATCCATACCTACAACAATCTAAAAAGATCAAAAACTCCAAGCAACTTTTTTCATGATTTAAAGCATAATGTCGTCTGTTTTATGGTGTATTTTGGTTATAATAATGGATATGTGTTTTTGAACAACATATCATAAAATTCCCCAAACTATGCGATTGCGGGTTTCTACGCAAGGTTACATGCTCTATTATCCAAATACCTGAATACTTCCCCTTTCTAAACCTTTGATAAAGTAGCAAAGATTTTGGTGGAGAGAGTTAAGAGATCACATGTTATAAATACACCCTTTTTTGCCCTTTTCTATAACCTCTTTTTCATTGTCGATATAGTTTGTGTTATACGCCCCCCACCCCCACCCACACATCTCCAACTTATATATATACTATATATATATTCTATAGCATATATTAGGTTGTGAGGTTCTTTTGAGAACCAATTAAAAGTCGAGAACTGCGAGAACCAATCTAAACCATTTATTTTTTGATCAACGGTTGTAGACGATTATGGTATAATGGTAATTAAGTGAAAGATGAGGAGGCATGTTATAGAAAAGGTAAGGGTAATTAAGTAATTTTAGGTTTATTATTCCTTAAACCGTTTTGCATATTGTACGTGGTTTTTAAGATACAATGAATTCAGTTTTCATCTCTCTCTTCTTATCTCTGTGTCTCTCAAATGACCTAGCCGTCACCTCTAATCCACCATTGATTTCTTGATTACAGCAATACTAATCCACATCGAGTCATAAAAACATTACCGGGTTCTTTTTTGTATGTCGCCTCAATATCTTCTCTGAGTCTCGCATAGCCGGAAAAGAATAAGCACCCAACAATCTCTATTATTTCATGGAAAATGATCAGGTACCAAAACTGATTTGTCATGGTTCTTTGTTAATAGTATTATTTTACTTTTTTTGTGTTAGTATGTATTTTTTTATTTGGGTATGCCAGGTATCAAATTATTTTGGTTAATATTTATGATTGTTTCATGTTTAAATTTATAATTAGACAAGAACAACTATTGTTAGATTCGTCTATTTCTTTTGGTTTCCAAAGTAGCAATGATTATTACTTTTGTTTTAAAAACGTTGTTATGCATTGTGAGTTCTAAAGTGAACACGAGAACAAGGTAGTATATGTTGGCAAGGTCTGCTGATCTTGGAGTTTGTTTTTTTCTTTTTTATTATTGTATGTGGTTTAATTAGTTCTGGTTTAGTCTTTCTATTGATACGATTTTGCACATCAATGCACTTGTATTTTGTATGATGGTGTCATCTTTTTTCTAATTCATTTAATCAGTGAGTTGCTTGATTTTGTGTCGTATGGGAGGTGATGGGTTCATGTAATTCATAACGCTTGAGACGAAGCTTTTTGGATTTATATCATACATGCTTTACAATGTTATAGTCAAGCGTAGTGTGAGAATTAACTATCTTTTGCGAAAAAAGATCGTCTTTGTTGGATGGTACCATAAGACATTAGAGAAGCTTTTTGATTTAGTTTTACGGCTGTTGTGGACATCCTGTGATACACGAGAAAAGCTTTATCCGGTTTATTTGAGGATGTAAGCTTTATGCACTTTAGTTTTTCTGATATGAATCTGTTAATGCTTTCGTTTTTTTGATCTGTCAATGATTTTGTTGAATGAAACAAAGGGTTTTTCGATTTTAATATCTATTTCAAAAAATTGGTTTTGTTTTACGTGGACTATGCTTTATAATTGTTGCTTGTCTAATAATTTGTTGCTTGTATAATACAAACACATGTGCACAAAGACTAGGCGTGAACATGTAATGAAATTAAAGATTTTTTGTGTTGGTTACAATTTTGCTGGTTACTAGCAATTTGAAGCTTTGGTCATTTGAATATTTTGACTTTTTTAGTTCATTTTATAGTTAATGACGTGTAGTTTAAAACATGATTTGTGAAAGCTTTGAACCCATAAATGATACTTTTAGTTGTTTGTTGTAGGTCAGTTTATCTATATTCTTTCGATTTAAACTATTTGTAAGTACTTTTTTAAATAGCAGTAAGCAAGGAACATAGTCGGCAAGGTTATTTGCTTATTGATGATTGTAAAATTTGTTCATATCTTTTATTTGGTTGGGGATTAAAATTAATGTAAATGGATATGTGTTTTGTGGTTGATATAAAACAAAAATAAAAAGATGCATATATTTTTTTGATTGTGCATTATATGTTTACTAGTTGTTTATGATATAAGATAACAATTGTTTATAATTTCAGGTGTTTGAACAATTCAACACGTTCTTTTGTACGAGGATCATGAAAAGTATAAAGATAAAGAGTGCATATGTGTTTTGTACATACAATTTAGCCAGAAGACAGTTATGATAAAGATGTAAAGAGTAATGACATAAGTATATGCATGAGATACAATGCACATAAACTAACTTGAGTACGTGTATATATATATATGGGCATATGGATGAACTCAAATGCAAATATACATACATCGAAATCGATTGTTTAATGATGGAAAATACATGTGCATATACGGCAACACCAAATCTGGTTGTGTTAAAGATTAGTAGGACAGTTCATACATCAAAGAATCTTATATTTATTCTTAACTTTTAGAATTTTCTATTTGAATGTATTTTACATGATTTTAGATTTTGTATAATATATTTGTTTTCAATTGTATAAAGCACATGTAAAATACTCATGTTTGGCATTTAATTCACTTATGTAAAATATTTGTGAGCAAAATATATTAGACGTTTAAGCATTTGAACAATAAAAACATATGTAAATTTACATTATATGAAAAAAAATACACATGCACTTTACCTTTTAAAATCATGTTAGAAAAAAAATTATTAAAAAAAGGAAAAATTAATTCCTAACATTTAAGAAAATAAAAAGTTTTTATTAAAAAAATTCAAAAAGAAAATAAAAAAGTAATTTTACTATTATACCCTTTTGAATTAAAGAATAAAATATTAATTCAAAAATATCTGATTGGTGTAATATGGTAAAATTCACTATTTATTTTTAATAAAAAGAAAAATAAATTAGGGGCATTAGGGGTATTTGTATTCATTCACTAAAAAAATTGTAAACCTTACCCAAAACCAACTGTGCCTCTCTCTCTCTCTAAATCTATAATTTGGGATGTCATAAACCATTTTGTGATATTTGCATATGAATCTCAGATCTACATTTTGGATCAATTGCTCTTCCACCAAGAAAATAAATATCAATTGCTCTTTCACCAAGAAATTAAATATCACAAATCTCTTTTTATGAGGACATCATAAACCGTTTTGGATCGATGCCATATGAATCTCAGATCTACAAAGATAGGTAACTGGTTTAGATTTGATTTTGTTTTTTGTGTGTAGTTGACAATCGATTTTGTTTTGTATTGGTTTTTAATGCTATATATCTTAATTGACATATCAAAATCATTTTGATATTCGTTTTTGGTTTTCTGTTGGACGAAAAGAATCAATTTTGTTTTTTTTAAATCAATTTTGTTTCACACCCTTTTAGACCTAATTCAAAGTATTAGTTAATATCCATTTCTTTCACATATCTTCTACTCAGTCCCTTATTAATCATTATCAGATCCCAAACCGCATCCATCCATCTCTTTTCAACACTCCACTTAAACTTCTATTATTCAAACACTTTAATAGATTATCTAATCTTTCTCGGTTACGTTATCATTCCTCTTGCTTTCATTAAAACTCACCATTTTCTATTAGACAAGTATATAATCTTCTATTAGACACTTCAGATCCATAGTTTGCTTACTTCGACTCATAATCACCGCCTCCCAATCGACACCCTCACATCGAATGATTTATGAAATCGACACCTCAAACCTCTGATCTGTTAAACCGACACCCCGAACTGCCTTTTTTTCCGTTGGCGGCGGTTGGAGGAGGATGAAGAAGCGGCGGTGACCGAGACGTCGATCTGATATCCTTTGATTATGAGTCAAAGTAATTTAACTAATTGTTTCGTATATGTTACTCATCAAGGGGCTTTTGACTTTTCCCTGATTAGAAAACTAATTTAACTGATGACATAAGAATGTGTTTAAAAATTTGGTCGCTTAAAAAGTTATGAAAGACAGTGACGTTATATGGCTCTTGCACGGGTATGAACATGCTTTTTTAAAGATCAATTATTAAAGTTCTTATATAAATAAGATTGACATCTTGTTGTAAATGATTAAGTTTGGGACAAATGAAGGGTTTATGGTCGGTTATATATATCGGATATATGATTTTAATTGGTTTTTTAATATCATGTTTTCCTTTTCACGTCCACTGTTTGGGGAAGAAAAAGGATCCATGATTTGAGATTTATATTTATAATTTTATTAAAGTCATGTGCATGTGGTTTTTTGTGTGTTTAAAATCATGTTCATTTTCAAGTCCACTGTTAATTTAACATTTTTTTTATATATTTGTTTCAAGGGGATTGCTCAATCATAGAAATTAAGGTGTGTGATGGAGATGATCAACGGATGCACTTGTGCTTTTAGATAGCATGCACAAATGTTCTCGAAGCCGTGCACATATGTTCAAGATAATTAATGGATGCATTTATGCTTTTTAGATGGTGCACAAATGTTCTCAAAGCCGTGCATATATGTTTTCGAAGCCGTACATATATGTTCTTGAAGCGTGCACACATGTTTTTAAATCTCGTGCATGTTTTTAAATCTCGTGCCCATCTATATTGTAATTTAATTGTATTTCATTTGATATCAAAATTTGTGTATTTTATTTAGGTTTTTGCTTGTTATAAATTTAGAGTTTACATGTATATGTTTATGTTTTTGGTTATAAATTTCAAATATTAAAAAATGTAAACCATAAACGTAAGTGCAATTACCGTTTAAAAAAAACATATATGCACCTTAATTTCTGAAAAACATGTATACTTAAAAAAGTATGAATTATAAAAAAATTAATTCTAAAAATTAAGGTAATAAAAAAATGTTTTTTAAATTAAAATTTTCAAAAAGAAAAATTAAAATGTATTTGACTATTATACTCTTTTGAATTAAGAAAAACATTTAATAATATACTAAATTTCTGTTGGTCCAAAGTGGTTTTGTAGGTTCTGTACAAAAAAATGGTTTTGTATTGAATACGTCCCCCTACATATATATAAATATAAATATATGATATATATATATATAATATAATTTATTAAATATAGATGCATTTGGTTAATTATAAGAACTTTCGATACTTAATTGAGTATATTTGCAATTGTAGGTTCTAGGTACGTCTCGTGGAAGAAAACGGAAGTAACACTAATATTGAAGCTTAAACGAAGAATAACTCAAGCTTAAAATGAGCTCCCGACACAGTTCACTGTCTTTATGGCGTCATAATTCGGCTCCATACGAGACCACCAATTCTCTTGCGCACGCATTCTGGCAGCCACACAAAGAGAATTCAATTATCTGACAACCCTTGAAAAGGCCAAGTTGACTGAAATTTCCGTAAGAATGCCATAGTTGTAAAAATGCGGCACACTTCCTATCGCAAAATTAAAGAAATGGAGGGCATTAAATGAAGACAACAGCATTAAATCTAAAGTGCGGCGTACAATCCATGTGTATGCAGTGGTTTTTTGACCCCAAAGAAATGCCTCATGAAAAGCCTCCTGGCTCACTCATTTCACACAGCTCACATACAAATCAATCCCATTCGATTCACACTCAACAGGGATTTTTTGGAGAATAAAAGAGCTTTGACAAACCTTTGATCCAAACCACAACCTTGTTAACAACCACTCAATCACAACAAAGTATAATCCAAGTTATAGAAGTTTTTTAGGAATTTGGATGATCTTCTGAGTTCAATCAAGATACTCAGTTTAAATCCATACCACAAGGCTCAAGATAGTAAGTGAAGTGACTAATTCGAAGCCAAATAAGCTATTGTGAGACAGTGAATGTTCAGAGTTTCCGGTTTACTTTAAATCTAATATAGTATTTTGTTGGGTAAACTTGTTGAAGACAATCAGACATATGCTCTGAAGTTCAGGAATAAATCTAGATTATCTTTTGAAATAATATCTTACCGAATTCATAGATGAATTGTTATGTTTTTTGTTACTTCTTTAAACATGGAGTAGTCTTCTTGTGTTTTGTTTAGGGCATTATGTCTCTATGGATAAGTATCGTTTGATATGGTATTTATTGAATTGTTGTAAACATAATTATATAAACAATATAGACCGAGAAGGACTCTTTATATAGAGTTTTTCTAATCATTTCACATCTAATAAATAGTAGTTTTATAATAACTTATAAAGGCCGAAAGGATTTGTTGTTACTAATCGATATAATCACTTGTTATATTTAAAGGCTGAAAGGATTTGTAACTTGTGAAAACTCTATTTTATAAACATGTAAACACTATTCCAAACACTTCTATATCTTAGTGATCATCGCCTAAACAAACATGCTTTATTTCTTTGATTGAATCATCTCTTAATTGCTTTCTTTACAATATTTGATATTTGCAAGATTTGGTTAATTTGATTCGTGACAATCTTATCAACCTTAGCACCTTAATTACAAACTGTGAAAACTTCAATTCCTATGGAATGACCTAGACTTACCTGATACTACATTACACTCGATAGGGTATACTTGCCCGAGTGTTGTGTTTTTAGTAAAAATCGGTATTTCTAGTATTATAAATTTAAAGCTTGCAAAACACACATCAAGTTTTTGGCGCCGTTGCCGGGGAATTGTTTAAGTTGTTATCAGTTTGTTTGTTTGTTTGATTTTGGTGCTATTTTGTTTCTCATAAAGTTATTTACTGTTTTGCTATACAAAAATTTGCAAACTCGCCGTACAGTTTTCTGGAAAACTGAACCAAAAATCATTTTTTCTTCAGGAAGTACGCCGCACATTATATTAGTGCGCCGGTTTTTTTGAAAACCCAGAAAGTACGTCGTACTTTACCCAAGTACGCCTCACTTTCTGTAGAAATTCCACCAGCAGGATCTGAATTAAAACCAAAACCATAACCCAAAACTACTTTTGTCAGGTTATATAATCATCTGATTATATTACCTTGTGAATTTGTTCATATTTAGTTTATCATAAAAAAACGTAAATTTTTAAAAAAGCCGGCGCACTTTTCCTAAAGTACGCCGCATTCTATCATATATATATATATATATATATATATATATCTATAAAAATAAAAAAATATAAAATATATATAAATAGTTTACTTTATTTTTTAATATTATCCTATTAGCCTAATTATGTCTTTTTGTAAAATACTTAACGTATGTATAAATCCCCGATCTTTTGGAAAACAACTTGTAAATCTTATATATAAATTAAATAAAAATTTGATAACAAGGACTTATAAGATTAAAACTATCCAAAAAGAAATTGACGAGATCGGATCACTCAAATCTTTAACTCGTTATTTAACTGTCTTTTACTTGAGATTCGAAATTTCTCTCAAAACGTATGTGAGGGTCTAACCGACACTTGGTTACGACTCAAGAACATGCTTCGAAAATGCCATGGGCATGGTCTGACTAAAGGAGCTATTATTCAAATATTCTATCATGGTTTAGACAACCCCACTCAAAGAATCTTGGATGAAACAACCGGAGGAATCTTTCTCTACAAAAGTCCAAATCAAGCTTTTCAATTTCTTGATGACAAAGTCCTTTTTGAACTTGATTGGTCCAACAAAGTCCAAATGAAACCCACTCAAAAATCTGTTGCTTTCGCCGATGGAAGTGATAGTAATGATGATAATTATCGATTAATGAAAAAATTAGAAGCTCTAACTATAAAAATGGATTCTCAATTCCAGAGCTAAAAAGAAGAGATGCATGAGATGTGTATGAATTATAACAACCGCGGATATAACCACGCTTCTAAAAACAACATGAACGCGCCGATGTGTGAACGTCATGAAGTAAATTCCATCCAATCTAGAGGTTATCAAATCCGAGATTCGCATGATTCGTATTCTCTCTGATCCCATTATGATCAATCACATTCAAATAATGATTCCGAAAAATCGCTCACATAATTAAACAATGATGTGAAAAATGATCTCAAACATTTCAAAAGCTGTATCCGTAGCATGAGAACTGTTCATGATAAGCTTTTTGACAGAGACAATCAATCTAAAACTGATCTCGAAAAATTAATCACCAAATTCTTGGATCGTTAAAGAGTTTTGAATATGTTTGTCAAGAAAAATGTTAACGATATAATTATAAAAATGAAGCAAAACAAAAAGAATTGCCAAACTATATATAAAAATATGGAAAGAAAGATAGATGAGTGGTCGAAGTCTCAAAACGTAGCTTCAGAACAAGCCGATAGGACTGAACAACCACCTCCCCGTCAAGCTCACACCGAGCACGTAAACGCCGTATTCACCGGGAGTGGAAAGTCCGATGATTCTTTAAAAATTCAAAAAAGATCCACCACCTCCTATTATCGTTAACAATAAAATCGGAAAAGATCGATCTATAAAGGACTATCACGTGGTGAAAATAAAAGAATATCCATTCCGTGAGTACATACCAAAAATCCCGTAGCCTCAATGTTTAAAGGTAGATCATTCCCACTTGAACCGTATCGTGAAGGAATCTTAAATCGAGTTAAGTATAACAACAATAATAATAATAGTAGTAGTAATAGTAAATAATAATAGTAAACCTATAAAAAATATATATACAAATATGTAAAACAAAAAAAACTTTGCAGTTTTCGAAGTACGATGCACGTCGTGCCTTGATTCCTATATCCAAAAAGAAATTTAACTAACTTTGTGGGTGTGTTCGTGTAAACCCTCACGAGACTATAACTCGTCCACTCAGGAAACTGAGGGGTTTAAAGGCTTGTTGCATACGCTAAATGCAATCGTGGTGCCTACGAAAGTGTGCTTTAGTATTTTACGGTTTTTGTAGTTGTGTCTATTTTACCGATTAAATAAATAGGTGGAGATTGGATTGGTGGTGATAACTTATCACTTGGGGACTGATATATTTAGATCAGTATATTATATGTGGTTGAATTCACATTCTTGTGATGGCGTTCTCTTTTGCGTCGCATCTTTCAGAATTCAACCGAGCACTTATGAGCCTTAGGAAGTCTCGTTTCTCTTATATTTATTTTCCTTGCTTTTTCTACTTTTAAGTTATTTTCTAATACGCATATTGCTCAACTTAAGTGTGGGGGGGAAATAAATTTGAAAACTTAGACTTATTATTAAAAGTATAAACTTTTGTTCGCCCTCTATAATCTAAAAAATCTAATTTATTTTTAAATCTTTTGCTACTTAGGTTAATGTATTAGAATAAAACGTAGTAAAAAATATTTAAAAAATAAATAAATAAAGTTTTAAAATCAGAGGCGTGTCCCGATTGATAGAGCAGATTCGACTCGAGATCGATGACATTACTTGCATATTTATACCAATCACCAAAAAAATGCAAGGTTTAGATCTTATGGAATTCAGGTATCCATCTTTGATACCTAAGATAATTTTTGCCTTTAACTTTCTCGAGTTAAGGTTTGAATGCAATTGCAAGTGTCTCATTTGTCGTTACGGCTGTGTATTTGTAATTTGTCGCATTTTCTGGAGCATTGGTATCGGTTGAACATTATATGAGTGTGCTGGTGATTTATTGATTATAAAACTTGTGCTTGAAATCATTACGAGACCGCAGTCAGATCACGTTCGCGTGATAATGGTATTTTTAAGTGATAAAGAGGCAACTTAGGATTTAAACCAAATTAACCCATCCATTTAACATATTCTTTTAGCTAATTACAGTGATTAGCTAACCACCCAAAAATAAAACCCGTTTGTTAGCACTCATCTTTAGTGCTAGATACCCTTGGTTTAACCTGCTGAGCCATTCTATTCATTTTTCTCATCTACTAAAATTAAAAAAATTAAAAATATATAACCTTTAGCCTAGCCTTAACCCCTTGTCGAAAGTTCGATGGTTGGGTGCTGGTTGCTTGGTATGATTGGTTGATTTTTTGCTCATAGTTTGTTCGCACTTTGTTATAAGTGTTGTGCTATTTTTACGAAGACAAAGAGGACCCGCTTTGTATTTTGTATTTTTTGTGGTATACGTTTATACTAAGTGTGGGTGAATTGTTAGTTATGTGAAAAAAAGAAAAATATATATATAAAAAAGAGAGAGAAAAAAATAAATGTGATAAATAAGAGCTATGAATCATGTCTGAGCAATTGAGTGTGATTTTCTTTTACCCTCTATTACATCATATATGAGCCATGTCGGTGCAGTTTTGTTTCTTGTACAAGCCTATGGTAACTTAATGAATCATGTTTGAGCAATTGAGTGTGATTTCCCTTTTACCCTCTATTACATCATATATGAGTGTCTGAGTGAATTATACTTTTTCTTATTCGTGAGGTGCTTAGTCATGTTTATACAGCTTGAAGATCATTGGGTATTGTCAAACACCTTTGTTTTCACATATTAAAAATCTAAAAATATTTTTCAAAATTCTATTTTTGTTTTGTGAAGCTAATTTATATCTTTATTTTGCTTGAGAACAAGCAAACCCTTAAGTGTGGGTGGTGTTTGCACATTTTGCGCTTAATTATTACAACAAAAAACAAAATTATTTTTGATATTTTCACACTCAATAAAATTTTTAAAAAAATAAGAAATTAAAAATCAAAACTATCAAACTTTATAAATATAAAAAAAATTCCTTGTCTTGTCATGTAGGAACCTTGTTTTTAAATTTCTTTTTTTAGATTTGCTTGAGGGCAAGCAAAGTTTAAATGTGAGGGGATTTAATAACGCTTAAATTATACATATTTCTATAAGCGTTATCAGT
>BQNB010082479.1:4406-29317 GCA_026074375.1 Tanacetum coccineum
AAAAGAGTATCAAACAAAGGCTTACAAAACTCATAAAGAAAAAGAACTTTAAAAAGTCATTGCTTTGGAAAATAAAATCAAGGTTTGGTTGATATTGTATATAAAACCGGTCAATCAGTTCAAACAATGAATATGCTTAATCTTAATTGTAAAATAAGTTTTGTTAAACCTGAGTTCCTCAAGAAAGCTCAAAGAGCTAATCCACGTCTGTATGATATAGGTTGCTATAATGGTAATCTTGCTTTAATGTTAGCTCCTGAATCTGACAAAACGATTCGTCTTGCCCAGGAAAGTCGATCAAAATTAAGCGATTTAATAAGACCTTTTGATTAAGAAAAGTTGAATAATCTTTATTATTTTTTCGTTCTACAACGTGAAATGTTAACTGAATAACGATATTTTTCAGAAAGGTCAAAAATGAGTAATATACTTGCTAAAAATGAAAATTCAAAAGAGTCTTTTAATAAACACACAATGTTGTTAGAAAGACGGATGGATGAATCCATTCCATGGGATCAAAAGTGTAAAAGCTCTAAAGAACTTTTCAAAATTAAAAGTAGTGTTGACATGATTTTTGATGGAGTGGAACATTACAAACAAATAATCGCTAAAAGGACATATTTTGGTCATATAGATCCATTCATTCAAAATACAATCGAACGAAATTTTTATCCCCAAATTCGAATAATCAATGCTAATTTGGAAAAAATTTACTTGTGTTTGAAAGAGGAAATGGTTGTTGTTTTAAAAATCCTAAGTACGAGTCAGAGGTCAAATAGACTGTATTCGTTTAATGTAAACGCTTTATCGACAAGTCTGACAATAATGTTTTAAGTACAGGAAAATAAAATGGATAACGTCCAGGTGGGGTCAATACACCATATCCATGGAGTTTGGACACACCGTATCTACTACATAGGGAGACAGACTAGATAACAAAAAGTAAAATACATTCTGGGTTGTCTCCCGGCAAGCACTTTTGTTTACAGAAAAGTCTTTAAGTTAGAATTATCTCCTAGCTTCACGTCGCACCTAGTTCGAATTTGATAATTTTATCATCCTCCTTATCAACATTCCCTTCGTAGTACTTCTTCAATCGTTGTCCATTTACTTTGAAACTAAACCCGTTTTTATCTGTAATCTTAACAACCCCGTATGGGTACACTGTCTTAACTGTATTCGGACCGTACCATTTTGATTTAAGCTTTACTGGGTGCATCTTAAAACGAGAATTAAATAGTAAGACCTTGTCTCCTACCTTAAAATCTTTATCACCGTGTAGCCTAGAGTCATGCCACTTCTTAGTTCGTTCTTTATAAATCCTAGTATTCTCGTAAGCTCTATTTTCCAATTCTGCCAAATCATTGAGTTGCATAAAGCGATTCTTACTGGCAGTTGTCAAGTTCATATTACACTGTTTTAACGCCCAATATGCTTTATGCTCAATTTCCACTGGTAAATGACATGCCTTGCCATAGACTAATCTAAAGGGGGTATATCTGGTTGGTTTCTTGTAAGTAGTCCTAAATGCCTATAACACATCGTTAAGTTTATCAGACCAATCTTTAGGATTATACCCTACCGATCTCTCCAGAATACGCTTAATAGCCTTGTTGGTAACTTTCGTGTAGCAACTTGTATAATTCAGGTTAATATTTAACTATTAATTTTCACTTATTATTATCTCGATTTTAAATGATATTACTTTTATACGTTGTTATGAATACGAAAGTATCGGTCACTTCCATTAATATCATTAAATAGCTTGTTAAGTAATATTTGGAGCCTTAATAGGCTAGCTTAGGAAAAGCCCATGGACAAAGCCCATGGCTGGCCTAGATAGGAGTATTTAGACCCTTTCCATGCCATGGAAAGGGGGTTGGTTGTTCATTTGTTTCACATAGTAATCTAATTTTCTTTCTTCACTTTCTCTCTCTAAGTGTTCATCTAACCACCTATCTTTCTCTGTCTAAACTCTACATAGAATCCATACCTTGTGTGTGTCAAGATATTCTACAATTGGTATCAAGAGCCATGGGGTGATTGTGTAGGTTTTGTGTGCTTTTAAGAGGTTCTTTTTAGGCGTGTCCTTGGTTCGAACCATATAAAAATATATTCATCATTTGTGGGTTTCCAACCATAAAGTTTGATATTTTCTTGTTCTATTACCTTAGTATAGTCTAGTTGTACAAGAAAAACCTTGGTAAAACTTCAAAATCTTGATATTTTTAAGATTTTTTTTTGAAAAAGAGGGTTTTTGTGCTTGAATCTTGATTTCAAATTTTTCGTCTCAAAAATGTTAAATTTTGTGTTTTTAAGGTTCTAATAGTCTTAGATAGGTAAGGTTTACAAGAAAAACTAGATAAAAACGTCAAAAAGTGAGTCTTTTTAAGATTTTTAGATTTTGAGTTTCGAACTATCTCAGGCGAGTTATACGTAGAAGTTTAGGCGATTTATACGTAATTTGGTTCAGGCGAGTTATACGAACTTATTCAGGCGATTTATACGTTATTCTTCAGGCGAGTTATACATATTCATTCAGGAGATTTATACGTTATTCTTCAGGCGAGTTATACGTGTTTATTTGGGCGATTTATACGTTACTCTTGTAGGCGATTTATACGTATAGGTTTGGGCGAATTATACGTATATCTTTGGGCGAATTATACGTATAGGTTTGGGCGAATTATACGTTGTTCTCTACATGCGACTTATACATTGTTTTTCTAGGAGATTTATATATGGTTTCTCTTGGGCAATTTATGATTCACTTTTATAGGTGAACTATACATTTGGCTTGGGAGATTTATACGCTTTGATTGGGAGAATTATACACTTTTCTTGGGAGAATTATACGCTTTGCTTGGGAGAATTATACACTTTCATTCAAAGAATTATACGGTTTTTCTTTGATTTGTAAAATCCCGTGAAAACTTGTTTTCCCGGTTTTACCAAGAATTGTAAAATCCCGTGTATTCCAAAGACTCAATCACTTTAATCAAATCTCACTTTAACAAAACAAACTCCAATCACTATACGATCATCTTTTATCTTATCACTTATCAAATCAAAATGGATTCAATGATTTCAATTGGTCAAAAGAATACTCTTGCTGAGTACATGATACTCTTTGGTGCTGACAATCATCCACCAATGTTGGACAAAGACCTGTATGAATCTTGGAAAAGTAGAATGGAACTATACATGTAAAACAGAGAGAACGGAAGAATGATACTTGAATCAGTCGAACACGGTCTACTCATTTGGCCTACGATTGAAGAAAATAGGATGACCAAGACAAAGAAATATGCTGAATTGTCTGCTACTAAGAAAATTCAAGTTGACTGTGATCTCAAGGCAACAAATATCATTCTTCAAGGTCTACCATCTGATATCTATTCACTTGTTAATCATCACAGAGTTGCCAAGGATCTATCGGAAAGAATTCAACTACTAATGTAAGGTACTTCATTCACAAAGCATGAAAGGGAGTGTAAACTGTATGATGCATTTGATAAGTTTGCTCACATCAAGGGGGAATCACTTCATCAGTATTACTTGAGATTTACTCAGCTGATCAATGACATGAACATTTACAAAATGAAATTGGAGCAATTTCAAGTCAATATCAAGTTCTTAAACAGTCTTCCACCTGAATGGAGTAAGTTTGTGACTGATGTCAGGCTTGTAAAATATTTGCATACAACCAACTTTGATCAGCTTCATGCATATCTTTAACAACCTGAACTACACGCAAATGAAGTCCTTATTATGCATGAGTGAAATCATGATCCACTTGCTTTAGTTGCCAATCACTAGCAGACTCCGTCTTAGTTCAACACTTATCAATCTTCATACAACAATCCACAAATCCAACAACAGTTTTCACCATCTCCGACTCATCAATATAGATCACTTCATCCCACATAACATTGCTCAACTACTTATCCATCTACACCTCTTGCAATTTCTTATCCATCAACACCATTGTAACAACCGTCAAATTTCGGAACATATTTAAATAATAAATTATTATTATTATTACATGTTTGTCGTTTATAAAATTTATTTATTTTTAAGCTGACTTATAAAAAACGACCAGCTAAATCACGTTTTCATTATTCGGACTCTAAAGCAATTTGATGTAAAACGACATTCCTGACAACTTTTCAGTTTTGACCGAAACCAGAAAACAGTCAGAAATGACTGTTTTGCCCTCGCAAGATTTAGAAACGAGAAAATAAATAAATTATATTTAATTAACACTTTTTATTAAATAAAAATATTTAATAAATTAGTCATCATTTTATTCGAAAACGTTTGTCGATAACAGCAATCATACGGAGGCTAAAATTATATTCTTCTATTTTTACTTTCGGACGAGACATAATCGGGTTACCAAATAAATAACGGATATTTTTATAAATATTTATGAAATATTATCAAGTAAATACTCATTTTTGTTGGAAAAATGATTTGGAAAACAATGGCGCAAGTTTCGTGATTTGAATCATCCGTTAAGTCGCCCAAACGAGTCCCGAACCACTATTTTATAAAAGATTACTCAAAAGTTACACTTTAGGTCCCTGGGAAATATTTATAAAATTTACCCTCATCTATCATACACTTTACACTTTTATTTTATAACTTTATATATATATATATATATATATATATATATATATATATATATATATAAATATAAAAATCATACATTTTTCTTTCATTTTATAAAAATAAAACACACACACACTTCATCTTCAACCTCTCTCCCCTCACCCCACCACCTGCTACTGTTCACGTCGGCCACCGCCGCCGGCCACTTTTTTCCGGCCAAACTCCGGCGAACCCAAAAGTTATAAAAAATGTAGATCTACCCGATCTACTACTACACGCGCAGCCACGACCCTCCACACCACCCACACACCCCTGCCGCCGCTTGCCATCACCACATCACCACAGGTCGCCACCCTCGCTGCAACACCACTCTACGCCACACACCAACCGCCAACGTCCATCGTCTACCAACCACAACCATCCCCATCGACACCATGCCCACCAACATCTTTTTCGCCGTACTACATCACCATCTCTTGCTACCACTCACCTCACCGTCGTGGCAGCCCAACACAACCATCACACACACCACAAAAAAGCTCCGCCACCAAACCTTCATCTCCAGCTCCTCACACCCCCGCTGCCCCCCTCCACAGCCGCGACCCAACCACCACAACGACCACCGCAACCACCACTTCATCATCTCCACACCATCGTGACTAAACCACCAGCAGGGTGCATTTGGTTTCGGTGATAAGCACCAGCAGGATGCGTTTCGTTTTGGGTTTAACGACCCATAAACGAGTGCGTTTGGCTGTGAATAAACAGCCCACATAGGGGCGTTTGTTTGCTGTGATTTAACAACCCGAAAGGGTGTTTGTTTAAGTGTATAACAGCCTACAAGGGCGTGTTTGTTTCTTGGTTTGGCAGTCCCTAAGGGGTGTTTGGTTCTGCATTTTATAGCAGCCCCCAAAGGGGTGTTTGTTTCTACATTAATCCGTACCAAATAAGGATGTTTGGTTTCCGCAGTTAGGGCGTTTGGGTTATGGTCCGTTTAAACACACCAAGGGGGTGTTTTGTTTTTTTGGGAATAACACCAACAGTGGGTGTGTTTGGTTTTGGTTTTGGTTTTGGTAATAGCCCCACAAGGGTGTGTTTGTTTATGTGGTTTGTCACCACAAGGGTGCGTTTGGTTATGGGTTTAACAGCCTATAAGGGCGTGTTTGGTTTTGCTATTTTTAGTATTTATTTATTTAGCCTTGTTAACATATATTGAAACGAGAGTAATACGCAACACGGATTGTTTTGAAAATGGGAAAAACGTTGAGTTTTGTTAATATGGAAAACGTTTTATAAACGAATAGGTCATGCTGAAATTTCTATAAATTCCTATACTTTGTAATTTTTACTATAAATCCTAATATATTAGAAACCCGATAAAAAGGACAAATTAAAAATCCTTAGATATAACTTTTACAAAAGACACAATTATTTTAATTACAACCCGTTGAGAAAACAAAATATAAATTTATAATATATTATTTTATAAATTCCTGACTAGAAAATAAAGTCATTTCTTTCGTAAAAACTTTAGAAACCTTGTTTACCTAATGCGTAACCTTAAAACGTACGATTATTTTTATGCAAGAACATTATATTATTTAAAGTGGTGATTTCCGAAAACGTGTCGAACTATTTTGTTTAATTATTTACCCTCACTTCTTGTATAATACTTTCAAAGTATTAAATACTTCAAATTATTTCTTTTGAATGTTTGTCTTTATTATATAATTCAACACATGAATTATATAATTGTTTCTTTTCATATGTAATATATACGGAATATATTACATACTTTGTGTATTCTTTTCGGTGTATTTTATTTAACCACCCACCAAACTCATTCAGCTTGAAACCTCAATCCTTTATCAACATGTTGCGTTGACGTAACCAATTATCGGGGAACCCAAATTCATTATCCTAAGTAGTAGGATATAGCCGTTAAATTAAGCTGCATCTTCTTGGTCGAGCTGTTCCATTCTCCGTTTGCTGGATAATATTTTTGTCATTCCTGCTAGTTTCTCTGAACAGCAAGGTGAGTTCATAGCCCCACCTTTTCTCTTTTAATGGTTTTCTTAAACTATTTTCGAGGTGAGAATACATGCTTGTTTATTGTAAAGCAAACTATTGGTTACTACTAACATAAAGCGTTACATGAATGTTTTTACTAAAGCTTTTACTTGCCTACCACATGATTTCTAATACCTGTATGATATTGGTTGTTATCATGAATTTATTGAAGCTTGGTGTGCTTACTATATGATTGAGATCAATCGATTATCTATTACGAAAACCAAGAGTTTTTGAACCAAACGTACTGTGTTTTATTCTAATGGAACACAAGTGCTTGAAGGGTATGCCTGACCCGCTTATGAAATTATCTGCATGAGTCACTATTGCCAAAGACCCCAACATCATGAACTGTTAATTGCCTATAATGGGTGAGCGCTAGTCAAATTAAATAGGTCAATTCTCGGTTTAGACAGCCCTGTTCACGGGGGTATGAATCGAATCCTTTCGGAGCACCCAGTCAACGGAAAATTTGTAATTAGAATTTATGGTAGAAGGCAAATAATACCTACTACGGGGTGCAAACAAGAATGCATAATGAGAAAAATATATGCATTAGCGCATCAAGGTTTCGGTGTCCATGAGCTCAATGCAATAAAGATGAGTTTGATACATTGTATACGTTGGCAATGTATTCGTTGAATTAAGCTATGAAAATAATGTCGCTTGGGCTTATCTTATAACCTTGTATCCACTACTAGGCATATTTGATTTATTAAATTACTACTCAGATTTCGATAACAATTCTTCTAAATATTGTAACGCTACTTTTCTTACTGAAATATTACTTCATTTAATATCAATATGTTTTATAAACTTAAACCTATGAATTCACCAACATTATTGTTGACGTTTTTTGCCATAGTATTTTTCTCAGTTATTAAATGCTAGCTGAGGCATGGGAGCTTTTAGAGTCGCGTGGGATATCAACTAAACTCAGGACTCCAGTTTTCTCACATCGCTAACGTATTTTTTCCTTAAATAGACAAAATGAGTCACGGATGAAATCTGGTAAACCTTTTAAAATCATAAATTATTTTGGACCTAAATTTACCTCTGATTTATTTAAAAAATCTGAATGTGACATTTTATCAACGTCTCTTTTAAACCACGAGTTTTTTATGATAACAACCTGAAACAAGCTCTTGGTTTTCAAAATTCTTTTTATCCTAAGAAAGCTCATCAGATTATGCCAATGCTTTATGACGGTAATGTTACTGCTAAAGAAACCAATGTGATTTTAATTGTTGATTCTAAAGAGGCTTTGATGCTTGAAGAAGAGAGTCGATCCAAAATGCTTTTAAAACAAAGTGATCCAATGGTCTTAGAAAAGAAACTTAACACTAAACAAATTAATTATGCTGACTTAAATCGATTATCTGAAGATTTTGGTAAACGTTTTGTCCCACAACAAGAACTGTTTGATGAACAAGCTTTACACCCTAATACTGACGAATCTGCTTCATCGCTTGTCAATATTAAGGCTCCTCGAGAACTTTCTAATGTAAGCCTGGTTAATACAAGCCTTAAAAAGCTTAAATACCATCTTGGCCATTTGATAATGTGGTGCAAAAGCGGATCATGCCCAACGCGTTAACAGAAGGGGAATGGGGGTTTAAACACACTAAAGCTGTTTTTCAAAAAGAAATAATTCCATTTTTAAAGACTTTAAAAGGCATATTTAATGTTTCTGATAAAGATCTTTTAAATGAGGTAACAAAAGTTCAAATAGTTTTTAACTAGATGGAAGCTGTTGTTCAACAGTATCATGTAGAAAAACAATGCTTTGAAATTCAAAAGAAATAGTTTTTGATTGAAAACGATCGACTCTTGGATCAAATCATTTCTCAAGATATTGTGAATATTGTTGTAAATTCTTCGTTGGATATAAATACTTCTATGAATGTGAATTCTTCTGTTGCTATGAATGATTCTGTGAATTATGTGGAAATGTGCAACAAGTGTCTCGAACTTGAAGCTAAGCTAATCAAACAACACAACATGGTTGAAAAAGATGAGTATAATAAACTTTCAAAACAATTTTTTGAACTTGAACAACACTGCATTTCTCTTGAAATTGCAATGTAACTCAAAAAAGAATTTTTTCAAAAAAATTACACATTTGTGAACCAAACTGAACCTTCATTTGATCAATTGTTTAATTTGAACAATTTGAAATTTAAGCTTCAAGCAAAAGACACAACAATCGAGATGTTGAAAGAAAACATTAAATGTTTGAATAAAACTTCCACCACAAATAGTGTGAAAGAGGACATTGATGATATTGAAACCATCAACATAGAACTGGAACATAGGGTGACAAAACTTATTGCTAAGAATGAACATTTGAAACAGACTTATAAACAACTCTATGTTCCAATTAAACCATCACGTGTTCATGCTAAAGAACATGCTGAATCTTTGGTCAATCAATTAAATCAAAAGTCTGTTGATATTACTGATTTAAATGCTCAACTCCAGGAAAAGGTTTTTGTCATAACAGCATTAAAAAATAATCTTAAGAAATTCAAAGGGAAAGACATAGTTGACAATGCTGCCCAAGCGACAAATGCTACCATTATTGCTCCAAGAATGGATAAGCTTGACCCAGTAACTTTGGCTCCTAAGTGCAACACCCCCAAATTAGGTCGCAGCAGAATATGGGTCTGGGGGTGGTACTTCATAGATTAATAGCATAAGATATATATAAGAACGACTATTAAAAGAGTCGTTTAAAACTGATACATTGGATTTAGCAAATTGTTTATTACATAAGTCCGAAGCTTCACCTATTTATTGTTTAAAATACAAAGATTTTAGTCCATAACAAATATATCCCCAAAATGCAATGCAACCAAATCTTTAATGCATATGACTTCCAAAATAACGACCACCAATGTATCCCTTATCTTGTACCTCATTGATCTCCTAAGAAAACATTGCTTAAAACGTCAACATCATGTTGGTGAATTCATAGGTTTGTAAAATATATAATGTAGGACCACAGGATTTCCCAAGTGTATGATAATGCAATAAATGCAAACATCACAAAAATGTAATTACGTTTCCCTATGCTCATGACACTAAAGCTTGACATGTGTGAATTGCAATATAAATTGCCAACATTGCCCGCGATGATGATATGATGTTCAAAAACACACCAAAAACCCAAATACGACATGGATACACATCCGTTGGTACTGGCTAAACGCACAGTGAGTCTACTCACGGCCGAACGGGGATGTCCCTATCCGCAAATAGATCTATATTTATAACATCGCGCTTACGCAGTAATTAACAGTTCATGATAATGGGCTCAGTGGGTTATCGCTACTTAGGCAAACACGTAATCATAATGTAAAAATGTCCACTTATGTCCAATTGTAAACAATGCATGTTTCTCACCCCAAAACTTTTAAATCATTATAAATGTAAAACGTGGGGCTATGAACTCACCGTAGTGATTAGTATTTGATTATAACAATAGATGGTGTTTTGCGAGATCACAAGCTTTAAACGATGACCTAAAACTACGAATGGATAGCGATCATTGTCTAGAATATAGTATGATAATAATAAGGTTTAATGGACTTTGATTATAATGTTACATAGAACTTATGATGTTATATGAAACATCCCTAAAGTTCGTTTGGGCTATTGCCTTTTATAAAATAACATCATACTATCGTTCGGCTATCATAACTTAGAGGTCATTATGAACATATGAGGAGCCAGAACACTTTAAATCGTAAATCCACTACTCGTTGATACAACACCCCGAAGAGGCCTCATATGATTATGGAATTCCTTATTAATATAGTACTTGTTAGTTATAAGTTATATGTCAAAATCTTAAGAAAAGGGTTTTTAATACTTAAACTAAAAGTAGATTGAAACTAGTTTTATGTAGTTATAAGTCTAACTTAAATCGAGCGTATCTAGCTCATTTTAAAGCCGATTTCTAGGGAGACTCTCTAAAATGAAGCTAAACATGTCAACTCTCATTATTTTAAAGGCTTCTATATCCATCTCATAAGTTTTAGTGTTGGCTTTATGCAAAAACATTTCGGATTGGTTCAAATCCAGTTTTTCAGAAAACTTGTGACGTCAATGGGCTATATTCTCCCATTGTTTTCCCTTAAAATCACCGCGTTTTCACGATCCTAAATTATCTACACTGAGTCCTATTTGTTGGTTATGCAAGCCATCCAACTCACTTTGTTTACAAACAAACTAATAACCAAAATGGGTACACTACTTCCGTTCCACTGTTGTCCCCAATACAGTCAGCTTTGCCTCTCGTAATATGGTGTACCTCCTTTGTTACTTATTGTCACAGGTCACTCACTCTCATAATCTAATTTAAAAGAGCCTATACAAATGTTTAAAAACGGCTCAAATTCTCAAAACCACCTAAATAGTGAGTTTTATAAATGAAATTTGTACTCAGAATCTTGTCGGTAATTAACTAACTTATCTGTAGGGCTTTATTATCTAAGTAAATGACCTTTATAATAAATTACGAAAAAAATAGGGAACATCCCAAGACATATGTGTAAGTGTACTAGAAGCAGATAAGGCCAAAAATATGTTTACATAGGATTTTTAAACAAATTTGACTTAGTTTGATTTTCAAAGTCAGAATCGGAGTTTTTTAGAAATAAGCTTATCATTAACTTTTTCAACAACCACAAGCCATATTAAGTCTAATATGAACACATGGCACATTACGAAGTATGGAAATACAAGTATGGAAATGAGATTGGCATGCTTACAAAGTGATGGGAGTGACTAGTGAACAATGAACCCAAAATCAACTAAGAACTCTAGATCTTAAGCTCTAAAATCCTAGCTTATTAACCCTTTAATCCAAGCTTGAAATACCCTTGATGGTGTGTTGTTGTTGCTGAAATACGGTAGGGAAAAGAGAGGTCAATTGGTAATATTATGGTTAAAGGATAAGTTGCACTGTAATACGCTAAGTGTTTTATATAAGAGAAATATCTAAGACACATGTCTTACTATAAGACCTTGTATGCTAATTCAAGACCAAGTGGTCTTGTGGTTTGCTATATGCACGCCACCTCTCTATGAGGTGGTGAGGTGCTTGGCTTGAGGTGGTGAGGTGCTTGGCTTGAGGTGCTTGGTCTGGTAATTACTAATGTTAAGCCCTTAAGTCACGAAACTTAAAACCGGATAACATAAAAATAGGAAAAGCCATAAAATATTATACCACGTACTTTCTAAAAATTCGCCCTCCGACTTGAACCCTTTACCTTTTTTATTAACATCGAAACCCACAAACTTTCAAATTTTACACCGACATGACCCAAATGTTTGTCTCAGTTAGTTATTATGTGGCAACGTTTAGTCCATTTAGGTTTAACGAACGATTGCATCGTTAGTCCTTAAAACTAACTTTTCTTATATGATTTTTTTATGTTTTCGCGTCCAAGTATTTTTAACGTTTTTCTCCGTTTTTTACGATTTTGTCTCGGTTTTTTATATTTTTACGTTTTCCCGTTGTTTTTTTTTTTTCGTTTTCCGCCCGGTTCTTTTTTTACGGGTTTCCTCGCCCGTTTTTTACCATTTTCGTCCTCCTTTTGTAACGTTTTCCCCCCTCCGCCGCCGTTTTTTTACATTTTTCAACCTCTTTTTACTTTTCGTCCATTTTTTTTAACGTTTTCGTTCTCTTTTTTTTACATTTTCGTCCTCTTTTTACGTTTCCTCTTTTGTACTTTTAACGGTTTCTTACAACTTTTCGTCAAATTTCTTACGTTTTCCTCCGTTTTTTACGTTTTCTGTCTCTTTTTTACTTTTTCGGGCCCTCTTTTTACGTTTTTGTCTTTTTTTTTACGTTTTCGTACTATTTCATTTCATCCGTGTCTCGTATACGATTTTGTCTTTATTTTTTGCAATTTTTTACGTTTTCGTATGATTTAAAAAAACGAACAAAGATTTAAAAAAAACGTGCGAAAGCGTAAAAGAACAAACGAAAACGTCAAAAACCACACGAAATCTAAAAAAAAAAAAACGGACGAAAACTGCAAGAAAATGTACAAAGTGTAATGAAATCGACAAAACTCAAAAAACAGGCGAAAACCAAAAAAAACAAGCGAAAACCTAAAAAAAAAACAATCGGACGAAAATGTACAGAAGGAACGAAAACGTAAAAAACATCGAAAACGTCAAAAAAAACGGGCGAAAAACATCAAAAAGACAGAACGAACACGTAAAACCAGATGAAATACGGAAAAATCCCATATGAAAACGTAAAAACGGATGAAACGTAAAAAAACGGACGAAAACGTAAAAAAACGGACGGAAACGTAAAAAAACAGACGAAAACTTAAAAAACAGACGAATTCGACGAAAACATAAAAAAGATGACGAAAACGTAAAAAATCGTATAAAGAAAATCATATAAAGAACTATTATTTTTAAAGGACTAACGATGCAAAGCGATCGTTAGCTAAATGGACTAACGTTGTCACATAATAACTAACGGTACAAACATTGGGTTCAAGTCGGTTAAAAATTTGAGGTGGTGAGGTGCTTGGATTGAGGTGGTGAGGTGCTTGGCTTGAGGTGGTGAGGTGCTTGGTCCTGGTAATTACTAATGTTAAGTCCTTAAAACTGGGTAACATAAAAATACTATATTTATAAAAATGTTAAAACTTAGCAATATACCCTAATTAAGTATATTAGATGAGTTATAAGTTTAACGGAGTATATAGACGTTGATTGTCGATTTTAGTTTACGTGATTTAACTAAACGATGAAAAGTTAAAAGTAAACGCGTAAAACCCTAAAAATAAATAATGGAATTATTGAAGTCGTAAAATGACCTGAAATAACGGATCGTTATAGTCTTCCCCCGTTAAATGAGTTTTGTCTGCAAGGCTCAAGATGCGGCACTTGTCGAGGGTGCAGTTTTCCTTTTCTTTGTGAAGAGATGTGGATACTTCTTTCAAAATTGATCTTCACGTTCCCATGTGAACTCAAGACCTCTCCTGGAGTTCCATCGAACTTTGATAATTGGAATACGACTTTTCTTTAACTATTTGACTTCATTATCTATGATCTCTACTAGTTCTTCAATGAAGTAAAGTTTATCATCAATGTGTATTTCATCTAAAGGAATTGACAACGGATCGTCAGAAAAACATTTCTTCAAATTAGATATGTAAAATGTGTTATGAACCCTGCTTAATTGCTGAGTAAGTTCTAGTCTGTAAGCAATGGTTCCCACTTTTTCCAACACCTTGAAAGGGTCAATATACCTTGGGTTCAACTTCCCCCGTTTGCCAAAACGGATAACCCCTTTCTAAGGCGATACCTTCAACATGACTTGATCACCAACTTGAAATTCTAAAGGCTTACGCCTGACATCGGCATAACTCTTCTGGCGATCACGAGCGGCTTGAATTCTTTGTTTAATTTGAACGATCTTTTCGGTTGTTTCGTGAATGATCACTGGATCGGTAAGCTAAGCATCTCCAACCTTTGCACAACAAACAGGTGAACGACACTTACGACCATAAAGTGCCTCAAATAGGGCAGCCTTGATGCTCGTATGATAGCTATTATTGTATGAGAACTCAATCAATGGTAAGTTTCTTTCCCAACCATTCCCAAAGTCCATCACGCAAGCGCGTAACATATCTTCTAGTGTCTGAATGGTTCTTTTGCTTTGCCCATCAGTCTGCGGATGGTATGCAATACTAATATCTAACCGAGTACCCAAAGCCTTTTGAAATGCCCTCTAGAAACCTGACGTAAATCTACCATCACGGTTACAAATGATTAAGACTGGTATTTCATGTCTCATGACCACTTCTTTCAAGTACAATTTTGCTAATTTTCCCATAGAGTCATTTTCCCTCATCGGTAGAAAGTGTGCAGACTTAGTAAGACGATATACTATCACCCAAATGGTATCATGACCATTTGACATCTTAGGGAGCTTGGTGACAAAATCCATGGCAATATTGTCCTACTTCCACTGAGGAATCTCATGTTGCACCAACAAACTAGATGGGTTTTAGTGTTCAGCTTTGACCTTTAGACATGTCAAACATTTGATGTTTGAATAACAAAGATTTTGATTGGATTTTCTAATTCTATGGGAAAAATTAGTAAGGCACACTAAAAACGAAAGTTATTAAAGCTAAAACCCTAAAAACGAAGAAAAACGATAATGAGACCAAATCCCGTTCTTTAAAAAACCAAATTCTACAAATTTAACCCTACGAAAGCAAATTTAATTTTCCTAAGTCCTAAATGATAAAAGAGAATTTTAAAAAAAGAATTATATTTTTTTGACTTTTATTTAATTTATTAGGAATTAAAAACTGTTTTTTATCTAAACTAAATATTAAAAATACTAAACTATTTGTAAAAATTCTGAAAAAATTACAAAAAGTAGCCTGGACAGTGCTAAATCTAAGAAAAATAAAAGGGTTGAAACAGCTTATCCAAATAAGCTGTTAATAAGCCGAAAAGGGCTTGTGGCTTAAAAGGGCAAAAAGTGGTTAAAAGAATAATAAGTGCAAAGGAAAACGAAAAAGACCCAAGGGCGCTAGTGGTAGTGTATGTTGTGTTAAATATGTTGGATGAGGTGAGGTTGAGGTCAGGGGTTCGAGCCTTATAAAATAACAAACTTTAACAAAACAACTTTTTTTCAAAACTTAAAATAAGCTAGGAAATAAGCTAAAAGAAAGATGGCAGTTTGCTTTTTTAAACTAAGTAACTCAAAGGCAAAATTGTTTGCTTATTTTGGGCTGATAAGCACAATGTAAAAGAAAATAAGCTCAAAGTAAATGATGACTACCCCTAATAAGCACTCATGAACAAAATAAGCTAATAAAAGGAACTGAAAGTAAGTTAAAATGACAGAATTACTTAAAAGGCTCTTATACTTAAAATTCTAAGCTAAAAGTACCAATAAGCTCAAATAAGCTCTAACCTAAGCTAACAGAACCTAGAAACTGACCTAATAAGCAAGACTAAACCTAAATAAAGCAAATCCAAATAGCCAATAAGCTCAGATGAGCACATAAGATTTTTGGCCAAAACTGGTGACCAAACAGCCTAAGGGCCACTTTCTAGCTTATTTTTAAGCTAGAAAATGGATCCTTATGGCTAAGTGGCTTATACCACTAAAGAGCTTATCCAACAAGCTTTCTAAATCAGCAAAGAAAAAGGAGTTTGAAACTCAACTAAGCTATGAAAAATGCTTATGAAAGTGGCTGTTCACACTCAGTATATGCTGAGTCCCTTTTTTTTAACTTTCAAAATCACTACTTTTAAGCTTAAAAATAAGCTAACAAACGGATCCTTATGGACTTAGGACCACCAAACAGATCAAATTTAGACCTCAAAGAACACATAACAACTTTCAAAAAGCATTTTGAAATTCAGGTTAAGCCAGAAAAAGCAAATAAAAAAGCTGTTTTGGACTTAAAAGACACTTACAAATTTTTGACAGATTTTGACAAAAACTAAACCAACTAATGCAGACTTACCCTAAACCTATTCTACTGCATTTTGAGACTTGAACATGCATAAAAACAACACACAAAAGCTACTTATGAAAATCTACTCAAGTAAGCTTAATGACAAAACAAAAAAAACAATTGATTCAAATATTGGTTTCTAAAATTCTTAAAACTAAATTTTAACACTTAAAACCTTTTGAAAACTAAAGTTTATAACTAATATAAGCTAAGCTAAAATGATTCAAGTGTCAAAACTCATTTTGACCCATTTTCACCCATGAAACTGACTAAACCAAACACTCCTTTAAAATCTGATTTTAACATTTAAACTTGATTAAGACTGATTTAAGCTATAACTTGTAAAGACCAGATGTTCAATAAGCTATACTATCAATATTAAGTAGATTTCAACTACAAATAAGCACTAGAATAAGCAAGAACAGATTATGCTACTTTTTAAGCTAAAATGACAGATATTTATAAAAACTTGCACTATTGATTTTTGAACTATAACCTAAGTATTTTAAGCACTAAACATCTATAATAAGCTAATATAAGCAGATAGTAACAATAAATAAGCAGAGATAAGCAGTTGAATAGTAAATAAGCTAAAAATTGAAAAATGGAAACTTACAAAAGCCCTTGCTTAAACAGGGCAAAACAATGCTCTTAGAGCTATTCTACCAAGCTCTAGCTTGTCAAAGACAAGCTAGTAAGGTCATGGAAGCCCTTCCACATTTGGCTTCCCTTCCAATAAGCTGAGGTAATTTTGGGGGTGAATTTTTGTGAAATTTTGCTTTACTACTTAACAGTTTAAGTTGCTTAAAGAAAACAGTTTATAAGAGAGTTATAAGAGCTTAAGAAAGCTTATCAAACACTTTTAATAATTAGAGAACACGAATTCTTAAAAACAGAAATTTTAACTAAAAACTTGATTTTCATTAATTAAAACAACATTACAATATTTGAAAACTTAAGCTATTACTACACTACATAAGCTGAAAAATACTAACTAGATGCCTTTGAAAGGCTTACAATGAGCCTATTTATAGCCGAACTAGAATTCTTGGACTTGGTCTTCATCTTCTTGTCTTCTTCCCATTGTGTTTCTTTTGTGTGATAAAACCAAAGGTGTGTTTCTTGTGTGAGGGAAGTCCAAATCATCATCATAGCCATTAATCTTTTTTGGTCACCAAGGGGGATGATCTGGTCCCTTGATTTCTTGTCCTGTTCATCGCCCAATGAGGTTGTGTGGGATTGCCAACATGGCAATTGGCCCATGTGAAGTGGGGGTAGAGGGGAGGGTGATGGTTTTGTCGTGGGGTTGCAGGGGTTCAGAGGAGAAGACACAGGAATAGTAATTTGGCGGGAAGAGGGGTTTTTTCGTTTGTATCTCTGTTTTGGTATAAACAGGGTAAAGGTTTGTAGTTTTGACAGAAATGGCCCCTCAAGTTGTATACATTTATGACATGGATGGTCCTGTGGTGTCAAACGTATAAGGGAGTTGGCAGTTTCAGCCCCTCAAGTTTTATAGTGTGTTTGCATGGATGGTCCTTGAGGGACTAACAAACTTAACAGTTAAGTTGTTGTGGGCTTAACGGTTGTTAAAAGGGAATTGGGCCAAGTTAAATGGTTTTGGGCTAGTTTATTAAATAAGGGTTTTTTATTATGTTTAAGGCTTATTAAGTCTTTGATATAAATGCTTAATGGGCTGTTCCGGCCCACTAGATGGGTGCGGGTTGGCCCAATTAGTATTTCTTCGGTTTTGGCTTCAGCTTTGACTTTGACTTTGACTTTGACTTTGACTTTGACTTTTTCACGCTCTTTTCATTCTCGTGCTTGGTGTTTTTTGTTTTAGCTTCATTTTTGTCCTTTTCTTAGATATCCGTTACCTGCACAATACAAATGCAAAACACACAAATACAATGTACTCAAGGTATGTTTTTAGTCTTTTAAGCACGTTTTCGTATGTAAATGGTATGTGTAATTAAGCACATACCAAACATAAACCTATGAATTTCACTCAACCTTTGTGTTGACTTTTTAGCATGTTTATCTCAAGTAACTGAGCATCTTATGGCATAGGGTGGCACGGACTTGAAAATGGCTAAACTATTATCATTCAAACTTTATGTTTCTAGATTTTGGGACCTCTCTGTTTGTAAAAACTCTGATAAAATAATGAATGATAACTTATCTTTTAAAAACGTCTCTTTTAAGTCATTTTCTATGATTATGATTGTTGTACTATGAAATAATACCCTAGATTAGCTTCCGCTGCTATATGTCAAAAATGAGGGTGTTATAGATTGGTATCAAGAGCCACAGTTATAGAGAACAAGGTTGAAACCTTAACTATAACTACTTTTCTTTTTCTATCCAAGAAAGTCCTCTATGCCACTACATTTCCGGAACAGTATGTAGAGTACATAACTATTATACTATTATATAAATAACTTATGTTGTTTACCACTGGGTTGTTAACAAAGTGATGTCTTCTCCCAACCACCCTACTTTCAATATTGAGGATGCTTTTTCCTTTAACTTTTCGGACTATATCCCGGCTTCCCCGGACTATGTCCCAGCTTCACCAGGAAATACTTATTCTAGCTCTTTAAATAACTCATTTGGTTTAGTTCTAATAGCTTCACCAACTCTTTTACTTTTTCATGATGACCCCTATATGAAGGTCATGCAAGCATATTATGCTAAAGAATCACCTATTCCACCACCAACTATTGTGCCGCCATCTTCAATGCTATCTCTAATGTTTAATCCTCAAGAATTCTTTCTTCCTGAGGAATTATTGCCACTTAAGAAACGAGGCCATGACCGATCATCCTCCTCTACTTCTGCCCTACCTCAAGCATTTGAGATAGGAGAAAGCTCTCGTAAGACAAGTCTGGAACGTCACGAGGAGCAAATTGAGGAAATTTTGAATCACCTAGATAACTCTCTCCCCTTTTTTTTTCCCCCTATATCTTTTTTTTTTTTTTTTTTTTTTCTTTCCTTTTTTCCTTTTTTTTTTCCCCTTTTTTCCTTTCCTTTTTCCCCCTTTTTTTTCCTTTTCTTTTTTCTCCTCGACCGCATTGAACACATAGAAGACAAAATAGAAGGTCTTAGAAATGGCCGGGTGATCATACAACAAGATTTTGACAATCTGGAAGCTGAACTCCGAGAGTCTCATACTCAAATTGCTAAACTTTAAAGAAAGCAAATGGGAAATAACAGCAAGATTTCTCTGGCTCGCTTCAGGATTGCTAATCTAGAACAAATCATCGAAGATATCCAGGTTCGTCACCAAGCAGATAAGGAAAGTCTTCTGGATGCAATCTATGAACACAAGAACAACCAGGAAGGACCATCGGACTACTAGATTAGATAGTAGTTATAGCTTTTGATAGAACCTAGCCACAGGATGTGTGGTATATATAACAACACTTGTCAAATTTTGATTATGTATAGTACAAAGGTGTTCATGATATAATACAATGGTGATCCAGTTATACCTTGTTGTTTCATATTACTGATTTATATCATTCATCCTATATCCAAACCTAGATATAACGATACACGAGAAATTTTAATAATATGGATCATTATCTCCCTCTTCATCATTAGATGTTTGTTAGAATTCATATCAAATAAGTATCTATGATTTCAATATCACTATTGTTAAAAATGCTTAAAGTTCAAAAATAAGCATTGCATTTTAAACATTTTAAGACTTGTGATATCATTCTTATTACGTGTTGTCTTATTTTGATAGAATGCCTCCTAAAAGGACGTCACCATCTGAAGCGTCAGCCATGACTCAGGCTGCCATCAAGAAACTAGTTGCTAATAGTGTTTCCGCAGCTCTGGAAGCACAAGCCGCTAATATGTAAAATACTGATAATACCACCAGACCAAGAGAAGCTCCTGTAGCAAGATAGTGTAGCTACAAAGAGTTCATGAGCTGCCAACCTATCAACTTCAAAGGTACGGAAGGCGCTGTTGGTCTTATCCGCTGGTTTGAGCGAACTGAATCAGTGTTTTCCCGTAGCAACTGTATCGAAGACTGCAAGGTGAAGTTTGCTACTGGTACCTTAATTGAAGAAGCTCTATCTTGGTGGAATTCTTTTGCCCAACCTATTAGGATAGAAGAAGCTTACAAGATTACCTGGGTTGAATTCAAGAAGCTTTCGATAAAGAAAAACTATCCCTGAACTGAGGTCCAGAAGATGGAAGACGAATTTTACCATCTGACTGTGAAGGGGAATGATCTCAAGACATATGTGAGAAGATTCCAGGAATTGGCAACCTTGTGTCCCACTATGGTGCCAGATTCTGAGAAAATGATGGAAGTTTTCATCGGGGGATTGCCTCGAAGTATTGAAGGGAATGTTACCGCCTCTAAACCTCAAACTCTAGAGGAAGCCATTAACATAGCCCAGAGGCTAATGGATCAGGTAACAAAGCACACTCCGGTGCAAGTATCAAGTGATCATAAATGAAAGTTTGACGATAGAAGAACTTTCAACAACAACAACTACCGTAACACCAACACCAACAACCGCTACAATAATCACCAACCACAACAGAACAGAAGACAGGAAACCTTCAGGTCTTATGCTGTCACTCCAACTGAAAACAATGGGTATACTAGAAACCATCCTTTGTGTAAGAAATGCACTCTGCATCACATAGGACCTTGCACTGTTAAGTGTAATACTTGCAACAAGGTGGGCCATCTGACCAAGAACTGTAGAAACAAAGGGCCAGCCACTGGAAGTAATCTGCTACCAGTGACAGTTACTTGTCATACCTGTGGAGAGAAAGGTCATTATGCAAATCACTGTCGAAAGACCACCAATAACAATGCCCAGGGAAGAGCCTACAAGCTGAGGGATAGGAATGCTCACCAAGACACGAATGTAGTCATGAGTGTGTTCCTTCTAAACCAACATCTAGCTAGAGTATTATTTAATTCTGGAGCCGATAAAATCTTCGTATCCATATCTCTTGCCTCTATGCTTTATATTCCACCCATTACAATAGATACCTTTTACAATATCGAAATGGCTGACGGAAACCTAGTAAGCACAAACACCGTTATTCAGGGTTGCACACTGACCTTGTTAAACCAACCTTTCGAAATTGATATTATGCCAATCAAACTCGGTAGTTTTGACGTCGTCATTGGTATGGATTGGTTATCCAAGTATCATGTTAGAAGTATCTGTGACGAGAAAGTCGTCCACATCCCAATCAACAGTGAAACTTTGATCATTAGAGGTAATCAAAGTAAAACCCGACTAAGTCTCATATCCTGTATAAAAACCAAAAGATATATATCCCGAGGTTGTCAAGTTTTCCTAATCCAGGTAATGGAAAAGAAGTCAGACGAGAAAAGACTAGAAGATATCCCAGTAGTCAGAGAATTCCCATAAGTTTTTCTTGAAGATCTACCTAGCCTTCCTTCCGTTCGCCAAGTAGAATTCTAAATCGATCTAATTCCAGGAGCGGCACTTTATAGATTAGCTCCTTCAGAAATGCAGGAACTATCTAACCAACTTCAGGAATTATAAGACCGAGGTTTTATACGACCAAGTACTTCACCCTGGGGAGCTCCTGTCTTATTTGTTAAAAAGAAAGACGGATCTTTCAGGATGTGTATTGATTACCGGGAGTTGAATAAACTTACTGTAAAGAATCGTTACCCATTACCCAGGATTGATGACTTATTTGACAAACTTCAAGGTTCGAGTGTTTACTCAAAGATTGAATTAAGATCGGGCTATCATCAACTGAGAGTCAGGGATGAAGATATTCCCAAGACTGCTTTCAAAACAAGATACGGACATTATGAATTTCAAGTGATGCCATTTGGTTTAACTAACGCACCTGTTGTATTAATGGATCTTATGAATCGTGTGTGTAAACCATACTTGGATAAATTTGTGATAGTTTTCATCGATGATATTCTTATCTACTCTCGTAACAAAGAAGAGCACGCAAATCATCTGAGAATAATCCTAGAATTACTCAAGAAAGAGAAGTTATATGCCAAGTTCTCTAAGTGTGATTTCTGGATCCATATCGTGCAATTTCTTTGACACTTAATTGATAGTCAAGGACTACATATTGACCTCGCCAAGATTGAAGCAGTTAAGAATTGGGCATCTCCTACTTCACCCACAGAAATACGTCAATTCTTAGGACTTGTCGGCTACTACCGGAGATTTATCAAAGGTTTTTCGAAGATTGCAAAGTCTTTGATTGAATTAACCTAGAAAAACAAGAAGTATACCTGGGGCAAAGATCAAGAGTCGGCTTTCCAATTACTAAAATAGAAGCCTTGTGAAGCTCTAATCTTAGCATTACCAGAAGGAAACGACAATTTTGTTGTTTACTGTGATGCATCCCATCAAGGTCTGGGAGCAGTGTTAATGAAAAGAGAGAAAGTTATTGCATATGCATCCCGATAACTCAAACCTTATGAAGAAAACTATACCACTCATGATCTCGAATTAGGAGCAGCTGTGTTCGCTCTTAAAATTTGGAGACACTATTTGTATGGCACCAAATGTACTGTGTTCACTGATCATAAAAGTCTCCAGCATATCCTTGATCTGAAAGAGTTGAACATGAGACAACGCCGTTGGCTAGAATTGCTTGCAGATTACGATTGTGAAATTCTCTACCATCCTGGAAAGGCAAATGTTGTAGCAGATGCCTTAAGCCGGAAGGAACGAATAAAACCACTCTGAGTTAGATCATTAGTCATGACCATTCATCTAAAATTACCATTACAAATCCTCCAAGCCCAGAATAAAGCAATCAAAGAAGAAAACATCAAGGCTGAAAACTTACGAGGAATGGATAAAGCATTTGAAATACGTCCTGATGGAACTCGTTGTATTAAGAACCGAAGCTGGTTACCACTCTTTGGTAATCTGAGATACTTGATCATCCATGAGTCCCATAAATCAAAATATTCCATTCACCCGGGTTCTGACAAGATGTATCAGGATCTTACGAAACTCTATTGGTGGCCTAACATGAATGCAATCATCGCTAAATATGTTGGCAAATGTTTAACATGTTCTAGAGTTAAGGCAGAATGTCAGAAGCCATCCGGCTTACTAGTACAACCGTAGATTCCTATGTAGAAATGGGAAAGAATCACAATGGATTTCATCACAAAACTGCCCAAAACCTCAAACAGACATGACACAAATTATTATGGCTCGTAGTTTAATAGTTAATCGTATGACTTTTGGTATTAAGACGGGTACTAATACCCGGTATATTGTAAGAACTATAAAAGCCTCTTCCAACTTTGGAAGAGGCAAGCTAGTCTTTTACTTTACTTTACACTTTAACACATACACTCTCTCTCTAGAAAATATCTCTCTATGTGTTTCTCTCTTTAGAAACTAGCCAAATCCAAGAATCATAATCCGGGCCGTGAAAGATGATATCATACAGAATGTTCACAAGAAGCGTTGTCATCCAAAGGCGTGTGGAAGATCTTCAATTAGGTGTCGAAAGTTAACAAAAGAAGCTCAACCTCACTAAGCTGGATACGTACATACAAGCTCATAAAAGAAGGGAAGCTTACATATCATACTCCAATTCTAGAGGTTTCATTTACCAAAACAAAGACAAAAAGAACAGACTGATGCGTATTGATGAACTACACAAGTTCAGTGACGGTACACTCAATGATGTTTGGACTGCTCTTAATGATCGCCTAAAGGGAATTCGGATGAAGTATCAGCCACAAACTATCTGGAGACAAAGTGATAGAGATAGAGTAGGAGCTATGATCCAGGCAATTAATAAACAGCTAAAGACCAGGAGGATTATGCAGAGCTTGTAGAAATTTGTTGGTGAGAGACCTGATACGCAATAAAATATACTAATAATATTTCTAAAAGAGCAATTAAGAGCTTTCCTAAAGTCTCCCTTAAGAAAAGCTCACTCTAAAAGATATATAATATATAATACGTATATTTAACCGGGAAGAATGATCACCCGGGTCGTTTCCCCAACGACTTGTGAAATTGAAACCTCGTTTTAGCTCGGATTATGATTTGAATAAGAGAAAGGATATTTTTGAGTATCTATAACTACTAAATAAAAACAACAATTAAAATGAACAATTAAAAGCAATTAAACACTTAAACAATTAACGGGAAACAAATAAAACGCGACAATTAAGCAAATAAGACAAAATTAAACTTTAAAATTGAAAACTAAATTCCTAAACCTAAAATAGGACAAAAGAAAATTTTAAGAAAAAGAAAAACATTTTTTTAATTATTTTTTAATTTATTATGATTTAAAAACTAATTTAATCTAATTAAATTCTAAAAAATAGCAAATTAAGTTCTAAAAATTGAGAAAAATGATTTTTAAACTTAGAAAAGTCTAAAATAACATAAAAACTTAGAAAACTATTTTAAACTATTTTTAAAATTAAAATCCTATTTTTAAACTTAAAATTAAAAGCTCAAAAATGAAAATTAAAATCTAAAAGGTGTAAAAATGATTTCACTGATTGTAAACCTAAAAGTATTTATTCTAATGCTAAAAATTATTTTTTTGTATTTTTCTGAAAATTATTTCTATTTTTTTGAAAATTATTTCTATTTTTTTATGATTTTTCGAAAATTTAAACTTAAGAAAAATGATAAAAATTAATCTACTTAATGAAAAATTACCAAAAATTCAGGA
>BQNB010082480.1:0-29317 GCA_026074375.1 Tanacetum coccineum
CAAGAACTTCTTGAAAATCATGCCTGGTGATTTCTTGTTGATAGGGAATGATTAGGGTTTATTTATAAGTTTTTTGGAATTAAAAGGAAGTGATATGGGGATTTTTTGAGTGATGATTTTTGATGTTATTGTTGTTGTTGCGTCGTATAGTGGAAGAGAGGGAGGAGAAACGGGTGTGTGTGTGTGTGTGTTTTTTTTACTGTTGTGAGTTATGATTTATAATAGGAAGTGTACATTGTATATAAGGGAAGAGATTCTAGAGTGTATCGATTTATATAAAAAAAATATATGGAGACGTTTGTTTGAGCTTATGACCGGCCCCCCTTATTGGGGTGGGCTTGGTTGGTTATTTTTGTTGTGTTAAATTTTATTACATGTTTTCCAGGCCCAATTGATTAATTAACTCGCTATTAATTATAAAAACACGGTTTTGACGCGGTTTTGGCCAAACACGAATAAAAGTCGAAAAAGTACTAAAATAAAAATAATTAAGCTTTCGAAGCTAAGATATAAAATTATTGATTTCTCGATCGTTAAACGGATAAATATTAAAGGCATGACTCGCGAATAATTAAAATTGACGATTTTAATAAAAATAGATTAAGATAATAAAATGAATTATTTAAAATTTAGAAATAAATTATAAATTCAGATTAAGTAGTGACCTTAAATACGAAATGTTACATCCTCCTCCCCTTAAAGGAGCGTCGTCCCGGTGCTCGATTCGTCTTGCTCTCCGTCGGCTTACTTGCTAAAAGATGAGGATAGGACCTTGATTTAGTCGTTTGACCTGATGGTCCATGATCTTCTACAGGATCCTTGATAATTTGTAGCTTGATGATTAGACGAAATGCATTTAGTAAAAAGACAAGGTTTAATGAGATAAACTTCTCCTCAGGTTCAAGACGCGAAAGGTGATATAGCTTGCTAACGTGTTCGAAGGGTTCAATAAAACAATTAAGTAGCATAGCAACAGAATATGGAATAAATAATAGTTAATGTATGAAATGTTCGCTTTTTGGGAATATAAGTAGGAAATTGATTTTGATAAAAAATTTGGCGACTACTCCCAGCATAACATGGTCCTTCCTGAATTATACATAGGTGATCAGGCTATGTATAATTGAGGACTAACGATGCAATGCTCGTTTTCATCAAACTAGTGCTATATATATAATGGTATTAAATGGTTTTATTATGTAATAAAATAGTTCATAAAGTGAATGCAAAATAGTTCATATGATGACAACAGAATAATTTATAAGACTATAGTAAAACGGTTTATAGTATAGTAGCAAAATGGTTTATCGGGTGATTCTGAAAATGTTTATAAGGTCTTAGCCAAACGATTTGTGTAGTAATCTAAACAATTCATAAAATGAAAACGAAATAGTATATAAGATGACAATAATTTAGTTTATAGAAAATTAGTAAAATAGTTTATGAGCTAACAATAAAATGGTTTATAAGATGACATCAGGGTTGTTTATAAAGCGATAGATCTTAGCAAGTATAAAGAATATTCAAACAACGTAGAATTATTCAAAGAAGATGAACATAGAGAGCTATTTGTTCCAACAGATCGCGAGTCGGAATGCTATAGAGAGTCATTTGTAGAATTTATTGTTGCAAACGAAGGAACGAATTGATCATAATAACAGTAGATAGAAGTAAGCATCCAAGGTATCAAAACATAGCAACGCTCAAAAGAAATTAGTGTATGGAGTTATTCGATCTACAAAATGAACGTAGAGAATCATTTGATATCGGCTGAACTTAGGAGTTGACTTTTTGGTGGTATGATTCTTCAAATTCACACGAAGTAACGAGGAAGAGAATGAGGTGCTAACGAGCCAGAAACTAAGAAACACGGCGATGAAACAACGACAAAGATAAACCCTTCATTTATCTGATAACAACTCACACAAAGGAGAAGAATACGAATAAAAAGAATCGATTGAAGTTTATTAACTATAAGAGAAGTACCCATAGAATCCTCATGTGCGTCCTAAGTTTACTTATTAAAACATCCTAGAATAGAGTCACACTCATAATTACGTTACGCTGCTTTTCTGAAAAGTTTTCATTTTTAGAAAGTTACAATTTTTAGAAAGTCCGGATATTCGAAGACACTAATATTGTCTAATAAAATATTACTTTTTCCATTAGCACCGACACCCCAAAAACCAATGCCTAACCTTATTTCCGATGTTATATTTATATATATAAAGTTTATATTTTTAGAAAGTTTCTCTTTTTAGAAAGTTCCCATTTTTAGTAAGTTCGGATTTTTGAAGACATTAATATCGTTAAATAAAATATTATGTTCCCGTTAATACCGACCCATCCATTATTTATATACTATTCTTATTTCCCACATTATGGCTTTATATATATAAAGTTTCCGAAAATAGACTTCCTATTTTTAAACGTGACCGTACGTACTCAATAATTTATTAGTCATCTAATAACATTCGTTAACATTTTACAAGCTCAAACGGACACTAAAGCGCTCAAAACCCTACTTTTTAACAAAATTCAGCAACCACTCATACTTTTCCAAAATGATAAATAGCTAACTTTCACCCCAATGTTTTCCTCTCGTCTAGCATTTTTAGACCAAAACTCGCCACTTTTTGTATAACACGTCAAAATAAACAACTTTTATGTTTTAACGGAAGGCCGGTTCGGACCAGAAAGGGTCCGAATCCCAAGTTAAAAACTGCATCAGCTAGTTTTTCGAAAATAGTTGTTGAAATATCTTTACAAAAACGCAGATCTGTATTTAGACCAAAATTCCTACTTTTATGCACTTTTAGACCAAATTTCGCGACTTTTTATGAAAAACGATATTCCTGACAACTTTCATGTTTCGGACGAAGGCCGAAACGGAGCAGAAAAGGACCAAATTACCCTTTTACGATTCTGCGCAGACTTAATATATAACAAAAGTGCTGAGTTTTTTTCATATAAAATTTTCTAAACTTCATTCGGCCATAAAAACTTCGTTTTTAAGAGTTACGAGACGATCCTTATATGAAAACGATCATAAAAACAAGCTCTACCATTTTCTTTAATCAAAATTTAACTTTAACATTTTTACGACACTCAAAAAGGGTGATGTAATTTTCTGCATTAACCGACCCATTTCAAAACTCTATCAAACGCCATTTTCACCACATCACAACTTCACAAATATGCCTAACTAACATATCTTCGTCATCTAAGCATTACCAATTATTCACATTCACCCCACAACCTATTATAGCACACGATCTAGGGGATTCTATGACAAGCAATTTAAATATAAAATAAACGCATAAAAATAATATAGAGAAAGAATTTTCAAACGCTTACAAATAACGAGTACATGAAAAAAATCAAGATACGGGTCCTTCTTGTTTCCCTTTTCTTAGCCGAACCAAGCCGAACCCCAAACCATTAAACCTATAGCTTTTTTATTACATGAATCTTCAATTAAACACTTCTCTTTAAATCCTTTTTAGCCTTGATTTTTCACATAAACCCAAAGAAAACTAATAATATCAAAATTTTATTTAATTATTTTGCATGGTGGTCTTACTTGTAGAGATGATTGTAGAATAGTTTTAGAGATGTTTAGGAGTAAATAGCAAAAATCTTTATGGTGGTGCTATGGTTGCATTATTTAGTTAATTCAAAGTGAAGTTAAGTTTTTAAATAAAAAGGTTAGGTGAAGAGTGTATCATTTTAACAAGAGCTCGGCTATGACGCGGGAAACATCAGAATTTATAAAAATAGAGATAAAAGAAATTTCAAGCTCTCGGGGCGTTTAATAGAATGATAAATCATTTATAATACTTAAAAGGATAACATTTTAAACACGACACGTGAAATAACTAGAAGAAAGATTTTTACTAAGTCCGGTAGAGAGGCGAAACACAAAATTTCATTCGAAAGTTCTAAAAGTGAACGTTCCCCGACGACACTTTACACGGGAATAAGTGAATAGTCGTTTTCCAAAAGAATGAAGGGTTATGAGGTGACATGTTAAAGTTGTAACTGAATTAGTCAGAATGTCTTCATGGAACGAATTACAGAATGACGTAAGTACATCAAGAGTATGAGGTGAGTGTTCAAACTCAGAGTCGAATAGTGGGATAACCAATGGAATTGACAACTTGGTCAAACTTTGATATCATCCAAAAGGGAATTATCCAAAATCACGAGAAATTTTAGAGACAATTGCATCACTAGCAATTACATGAGAAAGTATTAGGGATCGTTGTATTACTCATAACGTCTTGAAAACAAACGAGACCATTGTGTCATTAACAATGTCTTAGAAGAGCTTTAGTATTTATATAGACAACTTTCATATAAAATATAGAGGCACTCTACAAAGTAGACGTAAGTGATCGAAAATAGTCGACACTTATATAATTTACTTTTATATAAGTAGATAGTGATACACACGGAAATAATCATAAGAGATCGAGAAGAAGGTAACTCATATATGCAGGTATCCTTATATAATATCAGTATTGATGCTCGAGGAAGTAAATGAGAAATCAGGAAGTACGCAATAAGTAGAGTATATAACTGATCGATATAAGGTAATTAGGTAGTGATAATTCCGAAGATAAGCGTAAAAGGTGGAAAAGAAAATCAAGTATTATATTATCATATTCATATAATACTATTAGAGATGCTAAAGGAAGTATATAAGAGATCAGGAGGTCGAGGATTTGCCATGATAATCTGCAAATCACGCAAGAATAAATACATAAGGTCACTATATAGATAAAAATTTATGCAATATACGAGTGAATGCAAATCTATTAAAATAAATATGATGAATTAATATTAGTTTATTTAAACATATAAATAAATATGAAGACTTTGATATAAAGTTTAATTATCGAAGTATATCTCGATATAAATTATAGTATTTATTTAATAAAATACTAAGTAATAATGTATTCATGAAGAAGGAATACTAAATATGGTAATCACTTAGGATGACTTGAGCGGGAACCATGAGGAGTATTTTGCGCGCGAAAATTAGAAAAATAAAGATATAGTTTAGGTTTTTGAAAAATGACATAGTTCTCTATAACTTATGGCTCTTGATACCAATCTTTAACACCCCAAATTTACTTGCAGCGGAACCAATATTTGGGTGTTAAATTCATAGCACAATAGTCACAAGAATATAAAGAACGACTTAAAAAGAGACGTTTTAAAATCAACATGCGTCATATTACTAATTTAAGTTTCAACAAGATATCCCATGAACGCATCCCAAATGAAACATAAAAAGTTATCCATTACAACCAAACTTGTTTTTGAGCAAAGGAGTCAATTTTTAATATTTGATAAACAAAATCTAGCGCAAATCCTCCTTTTTATTTCCTCCAAGCCTCCGGACTTCAATTACCTGAGATAGACATGCTAAAAAGTCAACACGAAGTTGAGTGAATTTATAGGTTTTATAAGTGATAAAGAGTTGAACACAAGCATTATAATATTCATAAGCATCATATAGACTTGTGGGCCAGACAAGCTATTAACCAACAGTTACATTGAGCTTGTGCCACCTATCCCATTGACAAAATTCCATATACATATAATAATAATGATAATTCAATGAATGCCCCCAGGTTAGGTATTTCATCATATACCTACTACAAATCTCCATACAATATGTCTGTACATTGAGAGTGCTCACTAATCAGATCCAAACCCCAAAAACCGGACCGGGTTGTCAAGCCCATAACGCTATTAATTGTATGAGTGGCTACCCATCACAGGTAGTTAACGGCTCACGATTGGGTCTTATGATGAAAGCTACTCAAGCAACAAGATCTTCACATACGGGTCTAAGCATACAAGAAAAACCTAATTGTGTTCGTTTTATAAAACTAGCATGCATTTCCCTCATGGGGTTTAAGAAAAATATTTAAAAAGCGAGACTATGAACTCACCGTGGATAAGAGTAGGGATCAAGAAATCCAAACGAGAAAGACGAGTGTTAACAATCAATCGCGACCTATAATAGTGGCGCGTGATTAAAATTCATACTTATAATGAAATGTAACATAATACGAATAAATAGATACATATTTATATATATCGGCATGTAGTAATATCCTATGCTTAATAATCCATGAATGAGAATCACTAAAATGCTACACTTATATTTTCTGAAATTTGTCCGGTTTTTACTAGTCGTTAACCACACTTAAAGAGATACCAAACGGTCGAATCCGACGTTCTACTTATATATCTACCCACATATACATGTTATTAAACCTCAGTAGCTTTCCCCAAAATCATAGCCAATTCTAACCATTTTTCAAAAATGCGCTAACGCAACATATCCCAAAACAGGGTCTGCTGGACTTTGCAAAAGTTGGACACCATTAGACACCTCTAACCTTTCCAGAAAAATCTGTAAAAATTCAGGAAGGTCACACATATTATGAAGATGCTACTGTGTGAATTTCGTAAAAAAAATATTAAGTTTTGATCCGCCTGCTCATTACATCTTTACAACCTAAATTCTGGACCAGATTTATAGTTTAGACAACTTGTTTTGCAATTCACTTTTGACTAATCTATAGGTACTGAAAATCGATGAGGCCTAAACCATTGGAAAGTAGGTACGACGAATTTAGTTTTAGTCACCTGAAAATCTAGAAAAGCTTTTAGAATGACCGAGTTATGGCGCGCGCAAGATGACCCAAAATTCTGCATAAAAACGCCTAGTGCAGAATTTTACAATTCCGTTTTTCAAATTTCTATCGGGCATAACTTACTCATTTTTAAGAATTAGAAGTCATAATTTATACCAAAACGAACATTAGAACGACCTCTATCATATTAGACCACAAAATATTAGTTTACAACATCACAAATCGGCCGAATCATACACCCAACTTTCTGACCTAATCAGCTAACCTAAAAGTGCCTCAAAACCATCTCAAATCATCACCAAACTCCTACCATTATCATAACTCTTCCACTCAATCATCAATTCCACTCATAACACCAATACCACAACATGCATTGACCTCATGGATTCTCAAACATAAAAATAACTACATGCAAGCAAATATATATATAATTAATCAATGTAAAAATTAAATAGGAGACTTACAAAACACATACAATAGCTAGATGATCAAAATAATCAAACCCTTGTGGGTCTTGATCTTTGGCCGAACACCACACACCCAAATAAAATCAAACCCGAACTTTTTATGACTCCAAATCTTGCAAAAACAACTCTATGCAAACCCTTGATGATTTAATTATACTCAATCTTCACAAAAACCCTCAAAAATCAAAATCAATAAAATCAAGAACTTCTTGAAAATCATGCCTGGTGATTTCTTGTTGATAGGGAATGATTAGGGTTTATTTATAAGTTTTTTGGAATTAAAAGGAAGTGATATGGGGATTTTTTGAGTGATGATTTTTGATGTTATTGTTGTTGTTGCGTCGTATAGGTGTGTGTGTGTGTGTTTTTTTTACTATTGTGAGTTATGGTTTATAATAGGAAGTGTATATTGTATATAAAGGAAGGAATTCTAGAGTGTATCGATTTATATAAAAAAAATATATGGGGACGTTTGTTTAAGCTTATGACCGGCCCCCCTTATTGGGGTGGGCTTGGTTGGTTATTTTTGTTGTGTTAAATTTTATTACATGTTTTCCCAGCCCAATTGATTAATTAACTCGCTATTAATTATAAAAACACGGTTTTGACGCGGTTTTGGCCAAACACGAATAAAAGTCGAAAAAAATAATAAAATAAAAATAATTAAGCTTTCGAATTTAAAATATAAAATTATTGATTTCTCGATCGTTAAACGGATAAATATTAAAGGCATGACTCGCGAATAATTAAAATTGACGATTTTAATAGTAATCGATTAAGATAATAAAATGAATTATTTAAAATTTTGAAATAAATTATAAATTCAGATTAAGTAGTGACCTTAAATATGAAATGTTACACCCACAAAGTCCATTTACGTATACAAGGTTTAGACATGTTTAAAACTTAAATTTTTAGGATTTTAGAAGGAGGTTACGGTGTAACCTTAGTAGTTATGTCGTAATCAAGTGGTAAAAATTTTAAGTTTTAAGGTGTTACGGCGTAACCATGAAATGGTTTACGTCGTAACTGCAGTGGTTACGACGTAAACTAAAGTGGTTACGCCGTAACTGCTGCAGATTCAGCAAGGTTACCATATGATTATGGGTCGAGCCGGTCTCGATAAATGCCTCCTAGCTGTTGGATCCTGCAAAACAAAGTTGAAAACATACAAACCAACTAATATGCAGAATGAAAGATAGTTATGGGGTGCCTCCCACAAAGCGCTTGTTTTTGTTTGAGTCACGAGCTTGACTCCACCCTTATTTGCCAAGTAATAAGGTGTTCCTTCCCTCACTTGAGATTAAGTGCAAGTGAGAGTAGCAATGAACACCATGATTTGCTACTGGGTAGGGGAATGACAAATTAGAACCATACTACTGCTGAGATTTCATTTCCCTTGATGATTGGCTCACTTGGTGTAGTAATTTCCAAATGAAGTCCTCACAATCATATGTCTCTATAACAGGGTTATCATATTCCTTTTCGGCACCCTTTGTAATATTAGAAAATTCCTCCTCGAATTTGTTTAATTGCTTGTTAGACATAGGATTTGTAGCCGGTGCTACATAATCGTCGCCAGATGGTGTGATGTGAACCGTTTGAGGGGTCAAAGGTTGCCTTACGTTATTATTTAGAGGAATATCATAATCCTGTTCCTTTATAACTTTATCCATATCATAGATTGGTCCCAACGGTATATATGGTTGCACTACTGGTTCAAGGTTGGGTAAAGTGTGTATGGTAGGTGTTAGAAATTGCCTAAGCCTTTCTACATCCTTGTTCGTAATGTCCCAACCGACATCCATGTCCCCTTCATCATCCTGAGCTTTCGCATTATGAATTTCCTTAGGATTTCCATTCATGCGAACGGTTTCGCGAGTTCTGTAAGGGCTACCTATTTGTTCCTTTAAATGTCCTAGAAACGACATAGGTGGTAAGTTACGAGGAACCGGCTCCTTCATGTTTTCCTTACCCATTGTCCTTATTGCCTTGACTTTTTCTCCTGTATTAGTGAGGAATATATGGGTTAATTAATAAGATTTTTATGTAGGTTCTTTGTTCTAGTTTTAAGTGCCCTTATGTTTGATTCCGTGTATTCAAGGATCTTCCTCATCATTTCATCATCCGCAGTCTGTTTTTTATTTATGTCTTCGTAAAATTTGATGATGGTTTCTTCCAAGGATTCTATATTTCTGCTATGCTTGAATGTCTCGTCCTCTTTTTTGAGAGGGTACTCCTTGGTTAGATGTTTCCCTTTGAAACTTTCGTGAATGGCATCAACGTTGTCCATGACATCGTTGATTCTTTCCCTAGTGGTTGTTTCATCATACCAGTCATGCGAATGGTCTGCCATTAATTGTATTGATTCTAGGGCTTGTGTTGGTGTCATCAGAACCCGTTAGAGTCAAGAATTTTGGGGGTGGAGATGTCTAATCCAGTGTAGAAGATATGAACCTTCTGCTGACAGTTCAGATCGTGCAATGGACATTGGTAAAGAAGATCATTGTATCTTTCCCAAGCATGATACAATGTCTCGTCCCTCTCTTGCTTGAAATTAAGTATTTCTTCTAATTTCTTAGCAGTTATGAAAGGGTGACAAAATCTCTAAATAAATTCTTTTTAAGGAGATCCCATGTAGTGATTTTCCCTGCTGGAAGCCTGTTTTTCCATCTCAAGGCTCGTCCCTTGAGTGTAATTAGAAATACCCTAAGCATAATTACATCGTGAGTGACGTCAGGGAAGTGGAAGAGATCCACAATCTTTAATACCGCACGCACATGTTCGTAAGCGTCTTCATCATCGGTGCCTGCTAAAAGTTTATGTCTTAATTCCCTCATAAAGTTTGCATTTATCTCAAATTCGACGTCATCGCCAATCTTGGGGTACACTATGCCTGGTTTAATGTCATCTGGAATCAAATATATGTACTACTTCATGGTGAGCGCGTTGATGTCTACATCATCTTCCATATCTGAAAATTTACAAGAAAAACTAGCAGAATATATTTACAGAAGGAAATATATACAGAAATTCAAATTATTACTAATTTTTAGCTCCCCCGCAGCGGCGCCAAAATCTTTATGCCTATTTTATTTTAAAATATATTTTACCAAGTTTTAAATTAATAAAACTCGATCTACCTGACAACGCACTAACGGGCAGAGAACTCGATCGTGGGTAGTATAGAATAGTAAATCTGAGGTCGTCCCAAGAGCTAAGTTGCAATTAGTTTTAATTTGAAATGTCACGTTTATAAAATGGTTTTTAAGTTGATTTGAAATAAATAATTGGAAATTAAAAGAGTTAGAGATATCAAGAGAGAAAACATGCTAACCTAGTTACTTCATTACTATTGTTATGAAAACATTTTCCTGTGCAATGTTAAACTATAGTTTCATTAGCGGTTTCAAAAGTCGATAGACTTGAATATGCATATGCAGTCTAACCTATACACCTTGCAATTCTGAATCAGTCCCAAATCATCTGAGAGGTAGGTTATCCAGGTTGTAGTGATTAATTCTAACTATTCCCAAAACATATCTAATAACCTATAAAGATTATTATCCCTCTCTGAAAGAGTTCCTATGCTTTTTAAGTATATAGAGTGATAAGTGCGGTGACCGGTTAGTTCCTACACTAGGTAAGGAGTTAGTGATCCTCCCTAGTACCCGTTGGATCCAATATTGACTAGATAATCTAATTATGGGGCAAGCCACGTCCAGACCACCCGTACTACCAAAACCCAGGGTTACACGATAGTCAAGGAATATCTAACGAAACCATAATCTAACAGGAAACAATCATAACAAAAGTAATTTCATAACTAGGCCAGCACTTTAAGTGCTTAGCCGCTCATGGTAACATAAACATAGCAAGAAATAGAAGAAATCATAGATTGAAAACTCATAATTCTTATAGTATTCGTATTTTAACGATTAAATACAAAAAGTAAGTAAAGTGTGATCTCCCTTGGACTCCAGGTGGAATTCTTTGAAGGTTGAAAGCCTTTGTCGCCTCTCTAATAGGCTGTGGAAGAAGTGATGTCGGAATAGCTTGAATGAGGCCTCTATTTATAGGTATTGAACCTGTTACGGCGTAACTTATAAATGTGTTATGCTGTAACCATCATACACGACATTCAATATTTAAACAATTTGTTACAGCGTAACCAGATATGGTGTTACGCTGTAACCTTCAAATAATGTCCATAAGTACGTGATCTTCATTCCATATTTTTGGATCTTCATGGTTACGGCGTAACTGGATATGGTGTTATGCCGTAACTCTAACTTTGACAACATTTGCTTCCAAATATATGGTTACGGCGTAACTAGATATGGTGTTACGTCGTAACGTTGTCCTTAATCTTTGTACTTTCTTAATGTATGTTACGGTGTAACCATTTTTGGTGTTACGCCGTAACATTCTTCAGAATTTACACTTTAAGTCCTTTTTCCCTTGTTTCTTGTCACTTTCCTGTATTTCACCTGAAAACTACAAAATGAAAGAAAATATCTCGTTTTTGAGTGTTAGTGAAACATTTGCAGGTAATATAGAGGGTATTTTGCCACCAAAAAGTATTAAATATTTGATGTTATCAATTCCAAGGAATCATTCAATTTCAAGCTTGATTTACAAGATGTTGAATTCACCTTAAGCCGATCTACGCATAATTCTCTGTCAAACATTTCATAAAGCGTGAATCTCGAGAAAAACTTCAAGAAATGAAATTATAAAACTCTTATGCAGAAAACAGCAAGCTGAACACCTTATGAAAAGGGGATAAAAAGTCACTCAGCTCTACACTATTCTAAGTGTTTCATTTTCAGGGTGATCGCTCAATTGCATAGTCATAGTATGTATTCTATCATAAGCTTGGAAAGTACACAAATCTGCACCAGTTAGAATTAGGGTCTAATAATTCTTGAAAGCAACAAGGGTAATATGATTTTAAAGGGTAATAAAGGGGTCAGGATAGACATGGGATACACATTTAATGGTTGTTAATAAGAACACAAAACAAATAGTCTAAAGAAATCTAAGGTTGTTATAACTAGCCACTGTCCATCCATGGGTCCAAGAGTCTAAGTCCGAAAATCTTATCTTCAATAATGGGCTACTAGCCTCCATTTCTTCAATGGAGTATTGAATGACTTGGTGGTAATAATGGAGCACTAGCTCCATAATTACCTGAGATGTCTGGTGCAATAATAGGCTACTAGCTCCATTTTTTATTTTTTATTTTGCACCATCTTTACTTTTTTAGCACATGGGTGGCTTTTTTGTTTCACCCTTTTTTCTTTACTTTCTTCATGATAAATATACAAATGTTACAGGAGTTTATATCTTTAATTATTGCCCCTGTAACATCCGATATTATAAGCATATCCCCCCACTTGAGATAAACAATGTCGAAAGTGGTGATACATGGGGGTCTTTATAGATCATAACTGATTGTCATTCCACGAATGCATATAATTTTCCATTCTATTCCTCTGAACCATGGACTTAAGTAGCTAGGCGTGCTAGAAGCGAACCACCAAGAAAATAAAATGTCGCGAGCGAGCGTGGGTAGGACTAAGGTGAATGGTGTAATGAAACAATAGGCGTGAGCGAGATAGAGCGCTCGAACATCGATTGGTTCAACATGGGTGATCTAGGGTTATCTTGTACTAATAATGAGTGCAACAAAAGGGTTTATCACGGGAGGTCGACAATTCAGTCTAACAGTTATAAACACTCACAGAAAGGAATTTTGGTGATTTCCTATGTGGTGCCTTTCTTGAACTATCTATTCTTAGAGCGCGATCAATTTGGTCTCCAAAATGAGGGATCGCGAGTGCGCGCGCGTGTTCGAGCGCGCGTAGAAGATAATACTACCGCAACTGAACGAATAACCTATACCAAGGGCACACTCAATATTTTGGTGGATTTTTTGAGTAATATGATGGAAGCGGAATATTAGGCGTAAATCTCACCAAGTATAATAAAGGGTAATGTGCATTCAGCAAAGATTAATTCTAGTTTTTTTTTTAATTTTGTCAAAAAATTTTAAATTGGCAGAATTTTCAAAGAAAACTAGAAAATCGAAGGCAAAACATACGTCAAGTATTAATTCTACTCCCATCTCCCCACTTAAAGAGAGAAGAGCGCTCGCGTCCCTATTGTACATTAAGGAAATGAAATAAAAAGGAAAGAGTAGAATTAAGACAAGAAACTCCCTGAGCATTGCTTCGAGATTTGAAATTTGGCGGAAATCTTTTAGATTATCTCCGTCTTCCCGCAAGCTCTTTATCCCCTGTGATCACAAAACAAATCAAAGCATAAAATCATTCTACAAGAATTATGAAGGTGTACAGGAAATACAAACCTAACTAACTTTTGTAGGAATCACGGTTGCATTTAGCATATGCAACAAGCCTTTTAAACAACCTAGTGGCCCAGGTGGACGAGTTTAGTCCCCTCGTAGGCTACAGAGAACATACCCACAAAGTCCATTTACGTATACAAGGTTTAGACATGTTTAAAACTTAAATTTTTTGAAATTTCAAGGGGAGGTTACTTTCATAACTCTAGCACGGTTGTACGTCTAATCAGTGGTGGTAAAAATTTTAAGTTTTAAGGTGTTACGGCGTAACCATGAAATGGTTTACGTCGTAACTGCAGTGGTTACGGCGTAAACTAAAGTTGTTACGCCGTAACTGCTGCAGATTCAGCAAAGTTACCACATGATTATGAGTCGAGCCGTCTTGCCTCCTAGCTTCTGGATTCTGCAAAACAAAGTAAGAAACATGCAAACCAACTAATGTAAAAATGAAATTTTGTTAAATAAAGGACGGGTGAGTCGTCCTGACAAGAGCACGTTTTGTTTAACTAACGTCATCACTCTCTAAAGTTAGACTCCTAGCGTGCGCGAGTCAAAGCCATTTTAACAAGTAATATTTTTTCATTAATCTCATTCTATCTCGTATCAATGATACTTATCTTCTCTACGCTATGTACATTTACCTTAAACTGAACTCTATTTTTACCTAACACTTCGACTGTTCCATACGAATAAACTTTGCTTACTGTATATGGTCCATACCATCTGGTTCTAAGTTTCCCTGGAAAAAGTTTTAATCTTGAATTGAAGACTAATACCTCTTCCCCTTCTTGAAACTCCTTATCCATAATTTTAGAATCGTGCCAACGTTTAGGTCCTTTCTTTATATGCTCGTGAATGCTTATATGCATCAGTTCGAAATTCTCAATTGATTTACTTGATAGGTATCAAGTGTTTTTCCTGCGGCATCTAAGTCAAGATTTATGTTTTTTTTAGGGCCCCAAAATGCCTTTTGTTTCAAGTTCGATTGGCAATTGCATGCATTTCCATAGAACAATCCTGAATGGTGTACACCGATAGTTGTTTATAAAGCTGGTCTTAAGGCCCATAAGTGCATCATCCCATCCATTTGATCTGCCCAGTATATCTTTTCTGTTTCCTTAACTGTTCTTTCCAATTCCTCATATTGGCTCTATTATATTCTATGTTTGTCTAGCTAGGTGGGGATGAAATGGATTACAAGCTAAATGTGTTACTCATCATTATATATATACTTTAAGTGTTTTTCGAGAGGGAAATTGCAAAAATGTTTCCACCACGATCGCTAATTAGAGCACTTCGGAACTCTAAATCCTAGAAAATACTTTTTCAAGAATTTCACTACGACACGTGCATCATTAGTAGGTAGGGCTTCAGCCTCGACCCATTTTGAAACGTAATCGAAAGCTACAATATTATATTTGTTTTTTTTCGAGGAGGGAAAGGGTCCCATGAAGTCAATCCCCCTATGTCAAAGACCTCACATAACAATAATGTTGGTTAAGGCAATTGTATCCGGTGAAGGAAATATTTCATGCCTGTTGACAAAGCATCACACCCATGAAAATATATGGCCGCATCCTTAAAAATGGTTGCCAATAGAATCCAGACTCGAAAATCTTTTCATGCGTAATATCTGCCTCGGTATTGACCCTCCCTAGGTCCCATTTGTGGTAAATGTTCCAGATTTTCCAATGTAATTCTCTAACCAAAAACACACCTTCTTATATTCTGTCAGGACATATTGAATAGATGGATCATCCCCCCCAAATAAAAAATTTTATTTCCGTATCATCCACGTTACAAGAATTTTTTTTTCCTAAATAATAAATGTGATGCGGAGGAAATCTTATAGGAAATTCGCAAGATCATGTACCACTGTCGTTTTCAGTTTCTATAGTTTAAAAACCATGAGGTGTTCCGTACAAGAAAAATTTATCTTTGTATGGTAAATTCGTTAATTCCTCCAAACCGGATTTCAAGTCTAGAGAGATGGTCTAGTCAGCTAGGCTTTTTTCAGGCCCGTTTTATCCTTAATTTCCGATAAGTGAATTCTAGAACAGAAGTAAGTACCCACCCTAATTAGTCTGTTTTGCATCCATTGCTGAAGGAAATATTTGAGGGCTGAATGATCATGTTAAACTAACTGTTTTTTAACATTATTAAAATAGGACCTAAATTTATTTTCGAATGCGTAAACTACTGCTAGTATTTCCTTTCATATGGGTATAATGTTCTTGAGCATTGTTCATAGTTTTACTTGCATAATAAATTGGGCGGAATTTTTTTCTCAATCTGTTGTCCTAGAACCGCTCCAACGAACATAGTCTTGCGTCACAAACATTAACTCAAAATCTAAATCCTAATTAGGGGTAATGATCACCGGAGGCGGTGATAAGTTATATCTCGAAGTATGTCGACTGATTTTATGCATTCGTCAAGAAGTCAAATTTGGCTTCTTTCATAACAATTGAGTCAAAGGGAATATATATATCCACTCTTTACGTAAAGAAAAATGATTCATTTTTTATGCATGGCCTATGCAAGGCACGGGTATTACACTAGTTGTTATATGTGAGTTGATCAAAACTAACGAGGTTCTTTTTGTGAAAAGTTAGATCTTTGCTTCTAAAGGTTAAAGATCTAACTTTTTAGAAGCAAAGATCTTTGGCAAAACTTATATTACATAAGCATAAGCCCAACGAACTTTTCAGTTTTTACCGTAGGTAACCAACTTATTTTATTACCAATCTAGGCATTGAAACCGGATAATTTGTGCTATGACTTACTAATTTTCCAAATAGATAAATAATTATTTTTAAATTTCCAGACATTTATTAAGCTTCAAGCTGGTCTTGTTAAGCTTCAAGCAACACTTGGTCGGGCCATTACAGAGCTAGAGAAGAGCAGAAAAAGGATGATCAAGGCGGTTGAAGTTGTGGTTGCGAGTCTGTCCCTATTGTTGGTGTTGGTCTTGTTAAGTGTTTGGTTTAGCTTATATAATTAATAAAGTATAATGACAGGGTTAAACCACTTCATGTTCAAAGTTATGTGAAATCACTTCATTTCACAACCCACTTTCAAACCTATCTACCTACAACAATGTACATAGTACATACCAAGCAGTGTGTAAATATCCATTTAGATGCAGGGTTAAACCGGTCTACATAAAGAAACCGTTGTATCGTAAAGACAATAAACAACTGCATGTAAATTCGATATCTATTGCATGAAAATAGAGTAATAAGTAGAAACTGTGTTCATTTTAAAGAAGGTTGTGCTTGATTTTGAAAGAGTAAACAATTGTTTTTAACATCAAAATCAATTAAACAGGATATTCATTCTACATACAATTCATTCAAAAAAACAACCTACAGCTTCATGAAACGAGATCTTCATTAAAAAAGACAACCTACAGCTTCAATCTTCTGATCTAACAATAATCCTATGTTCATATGCATCAAACAAGATTTCTTTCAAGAAATCAAGAATTGAGAAAAAAAAGGCTTTCCGAGATGGAATCTATCTTTAGCCATTGGTTATCAATTTCAAGATATGACCGGCTTCCTCAATCTTCGGCTTCGGTCTGTCTGTTCCTTTGTGGCTATGGTTTGTGGATTCCTGCATATACAAAATTAACATCAATCACAAGAATGTGAAAGAACAAGACACTGTAAAAAATAGGAAAATGATAGGCGCAACAAACTATACCTCTTGTCGTAAAAAATGTAAAAAAAGAAAAAAACGTAAAAAACGTAAAAATACCGAAAAAAAAAATGAAAAACCGTAGATAAAAAGTCGTAAAAATAACTATAAAAACACGTACAAAGACGCTATAAAATACATAAAAATCGTTAAAAAACGTTAAAAACCAAACCCTAAACCCTAAACCCTAAACCCCAAACCCAAAACCCCAAACCCCAAACCCCAAACCCAAAACCCCAAAACCCCAACTCCTTAAACCCTTTTTAAACCATCAAACACTAAACCCTAAAACCACTGACCCTTAAACCCAGACCCCAAAACCCTATCCCCCTAAACCCCTAATACCCCTAAAACCCAAACACCATAAACCTAAATCCATTAAACGCCCTTAAACCTTAAAACCCTAAATCCCTAATCCCACTAAACCCTTAACCCTAAACCCTTAAACCTTTAAACCCTAAAAACACTAAACCCTCAAAACCATAAACAACCCTAAACCCTAAACCCTAAACCCTAAACCCTAAACCCTAAACCCTAAACCCTAAACCCTAAACCCTAAACCCTTAACCCTAAACCCTAAACCCTAAACCCTAAACCCTAAACCCTAAACCCTAAACCCTAAACCCTAAACCCTAAACCCTAAACCATAAACCCTAAACCCTAAACCCTAAACCCTAAACCCTAAACCCTAAACCCTAAACCCTAAACCCTAAACCCTAAACCCTAAACCCTAAACCCTAAACCCTAAACCCTAAACCCTAAACCCTAAACCCTAAACCCTAAACCCTATACCCTAAACCCTAAACCCTAAACCCTAAACCCTAAACCCTAAACCCTAAACCCTAAACCCTAAACCCTAAACCCTTAACCCTTAACCCTAAACCCTAAACCCTAAACCCTAAACCCTAAACCCTAAACCCTAAACCCTAAACCCCAAACCCTAAACCCCAAACCCTAAACCCTAAACCCCAAACCCCAAACCCCAAACCCTAAACCCTAAACCCTAAACCCTAAACCCCAAACCCTAAACCCCAAACCCCAAACCCTAAACCCCAAACCCAAAACCCAAAACCCTAAACCCTAAACCCAAAACCCTAAACCCTATAAAGCTTTCAATACTTTCGAACAATGATATTTAACTTATTTTGCTTAAAATACTGGATTGTTGTCCATAATAGTATCTCTAATTAAATATGTGCTAAATACTACATATTAAGATTTATTTATTAGTTTTTCTAATAATGTTTTTAATATTTTGGTTGCTTGGCAGGTAAAGGTCTAATAGCATTCACTAAGGATTATAAACCTAACCTTTGCGACATTAGTAATTGTAATGAATACTGCTTAAGAGAAATTCCTAAAGATCGTTTTACCAGAGATTCAGCTTGTCAGGGAACTATTTGCATTTGTTGTACAGATAAGATATGATATGCTACAACAATTAATGCAAAATTATTATAATATTATACTTATATATTAAACAGCGAGATTGTTGTTTCGAGGCACGCTTAAATGCATTTAATGCTAACCTGGGTCCAATCAACCCTTTTTATCTTTTTAAACCCGACTTGGTACATCTTATCACACACGTGTCTTCTCATCTTCTTCTTCATATGCCATTTGTACTCCACCACCAACTTCCTCACAATCTAGATTTAAGATCTAATCGCACTTTTCTTTAAATCTCAAAACTAAAAAAAATCCATATTTGGTAAATCAGGTTAATCAAAGGATTTATCAAACCTTTTAGTTCATACATGTTTTTGTCTTCTGGGGTTTAATTCTTTTGTTGGTTTTCCTTTGTTTTGCGTTTTTTTTTTTTTGGTTTTTTTGGCAGGTTAATGAGTGATTACCTCAAGTTATGGTAAGATTTTGAATCTTTATTTGGTATTGATTTATTTTGCTTGATAAGGTTCGCATGGTTTAATAAATGTTTATGGCATTTAGAGTTTGCAATTGATATATGTTAATTTCTCATCAATCTTTGCTGTGGTTTGTGAGTTCAACAAAGAAACTGATTTTTTGTTAGTGTTAATAAATGAATTGATATAGTTTGCAATTCTATCTTTTCTTTGGAAATTAGTAAATGATTTTAATCACTTCCCATGAGGTAACTTTACCTAAGTTTAATGACAATTCCGACAGTTTGCTAAATAAGAAACGGATATTGCAGATGGGATATTCACTTATGCCGGACCCGTTTAACCGCCCTTGGTTCGTGGGCTACTGAGCTTAGTCATGAAGCTGCACAAAAAGTTGTATCGGTCAGTGATATATGTGTGTTTGGATTCGCTTATCTTGGATAACCATTTCATCAAATTTCTCTCTTTACATGTGGTTTTCATAAAAGTTCTAGATTCACTTTTCCAAATACTATAGTATATTTCATAAAACGTGCGTCACAAATTGGGCCTTAATGAATGGGTACTATTTGAACAACAAGTAAGTTGGAGAAAACAAATGCAATGCAACTTATATATAAGAATAAATATTTATGCACGATGTTTATGAAGAAAGCAAAATCACTTTCGTATCTTGTCTCATTGGCATCCTTTTAACGACACCACACACTTTGTTTTTTTTTTCTTTTCTTTTTATGACTAGAGATATTTCATTTTGTGGCCCGTAAGAACATTCTCATATTGTCACCTCAATTCCTTATCTTATTTTATTCTGCACTCCTAGTATCTTTATATGACCTTAATTTATAGTGTTTTAACTGGTACACATGTAACACCCCCAAAAATCATACAACGCAGCGGAATACCACTTGGGGTGTTACTTCATAATACACAGCGCTAGATACAAGAGAACGACCTCTATATATGTCGTTTGTAAAACAGTCTAGCTAATTTTCTGAAATCAAAATAATAGTTGTCCCATAATTGCATCACCATGAAAAACTTGAATGTAAAGACTCCAATGCACATCAAATAATCCCAGCATCTAATTCACCTGAGAAAAACATGCTTAAAAGTGTCAACATTAAAGTTGGTGAGTTCATAAGATAAGTTTTAAATATTAATGTAAGCTTTCTAACTGAAAGTATATTGTCCCACTGTATCATCACAGTACCATGTAAAAATCCCAAAGATTTATAAAGAATGCACGACACATTTTATGTCACCAAAAGTACCAATCTTATCCCAAAGATTTATAAAGAATGCATGACCAAAATTATTTCACCAAAAGTTTTCAAGTATGTATTTTGTTGGGGCCCTAGTAGTCCCAACGATATTCCGGCATGTTTTAAGTACGTTCGTTCCCTAGTGATAGCTAGTCACCCGAACGGGGTTGTCAATCCCGAATAGATCTATTTTATATCATTCGCGTGGACATCACGCTATAATGTTCGTTACCGGCGATAGCTAATCACCCGAACAGGGATCCACACCCGAATAGATCTATTTCATAACATTCGCGCTCACCCTCCAAGTGATTTACAGTTCATGACGCTGTGACGTAGACTTGTATGTACCCATCACATGTGTCCCCTCCAAGAACACCCGAGCAGTGATTTAAAATAATGTGTTCCCCTCATGGGTGTTCCCTTCAAGAACACCCGGGCATGTAATACAAATAATGTGTTCCCATCATGGGTGTTCCCTCCAAGAACACCCGGGCAGTAATGATTGTTGGCCTCGCAGGCGCCAATCAAATCGTAATCCGACAATCCAATGTTCAAAAGTAAAGTATGCATTCGTGACCAAAAAATAAAGTCAAAGTGATGTATCCCATAGCGAGCTATGTAAATGAGTATGTAAACCAATTTGTAAACAATCCTGTAAATGCATTTGTAAACAAGCATGTTCCTCCCCCAAAAATATATGTAAAACCAGTAAAACATGGGGCTATAAACTCACCTTGATCAAAGACCACGATCAAATAATCCAAATAATTCACAACCGAATCTGCAACGATCTCGGCCACGACCTATAATTATGTCGTTCTATTATAATACACGTATTAAATACGATCAACGATGCGTACATCTAACTGACAAAAAATCTTACATATTTTAATATGTATACATACATTATATACATGGATGAGAAAATCCACTTTCGCTCTTTAAACCTTTAACTCTTAGTATATTAAATGAATATATACCTATTTTCCCGTCCCAATCATAGCTTATGTCGGATATTTACCGAAAGTTGCTATTTTTAGACTCTTTGTTTTTAGGACCGAACAATGGTCCTAAATATAATTAATTGAAATAATAGATCAACCGACCTTTAGTTTTGACCCGCTATGTCTTAATTTTTAAAACAGACAATCCTCGCGGCAAAGTAAAATGTCATTACGAACAACTTTCGTGTTTCGCCGGAAGGCTGAAACGGACTCGAAAGTGCTCAAATCGTTTAATTAATAGATCTGTCAGATTTAATATATTAAAAATAACTTATTTTCTATTAAAGTGTATATTCTGATTTCACTCCAGTTTCTTCGTTATTGGGAGTTAAAAGTCCCGTTTTATATCAAAACGTCCGTCAAAATATAATTTGTTATATTTTGTAAACCAAAGTCTGACTTTTCAAAGTCTCGAATCCCGAATCCCATGTTCCGTTTTCTGCTCTTAATTATTCGTTACAAAACGCGCCAAAGTCCGTTTTTAGTTCAAATCTCGTCTAAACTATATCTAGTATCGCTTATACATTAATATCAATCCCGTTTTAAATATTAATATCATATTTTACTTAGACGTTGCAAGTTTAAACAGTTTTTTTTTTTTTTTTTGGAACGGCGATTTTATTAGAAACAAAAACTAGCAAGGAGCTAGATTACAAAACAATAATATAGGGGTTTTTGAGCCATTCGTTCCATCCGAACGAGGCTTTAGATCTATACTTACACCAATAAAAAGAACTAGTAATGACATTATCAATAAGCATCGACTTCGAAGGTTTTCTCTCGTCAAATAGGAGCTTGTTTCGATAGATCCAAACGTACCACCAAATGGAATACCAAACTCCTTCGAACATCTTTTTGAGTTTGGAATCCATACGAATTGAAACAAGCCAAGACTTCCATTATGCATATGAGTTCAAGTTTGTGTGATCCAAATTCCACCAGCTCAAAACCTTATTAGCAATGTCCCGAACCAATCCACACCTAAAGAACAAATGGTCCGTCGATTCAATAGCATTATCACAAATAGGACACGACATATCCTGAATGTCAATACCTCTACGAGAAATGTTGAACCGGGTAGGTAAAGCATCGGTCTTGATTTTCCAGGCAAGAACGTTGATTTTTATTGGGACACACATTACCCATCTAGTTTCTTCTCCAATATTTGAATCAATACAATCTTCTCGAATAATATTAAATTACAATAAAAGATGCTACCAATGATATTTAACTTATTTTGCTTAAAATACAGGATTGTAGTCCATAAGAGTATCTCTAATTAAATATGTGCTAAATACTACATATTAAGATTTATTTATTAGTTTTTCTAACAATGTTTTTAATATTTTGGTTGCTTGGCAGGTAAAGGTCTAATAGCATTCACTAAGGATTATAAACCTAACTTTGCGACATTAGTAATTGTAATGAATACTGCTTAAGAGAAATTCCTAAAGATCATTTTACCACAGATTCAGCTTGTCAGGGAACTATTTGCATTTGTTGTACATATAAGATATGATATGCTACAACAATTAATGCAAAATGTTATAATATTTACATAAAGAACTTATCGACTTTCACATGAATGTGAGTATTGTAGGTTTGGTTTTCATTACATTTCTTAAATGCACAAAGGTACATGCATTGATCTGATTTGTTTAAACCTCGTCCACTAATGGATGAACTAAACAAGTATTATCATCCATAATAAATTTGAATCACGTGAATTTGTTAAAATCACGAATAGATTAAATAGCGTCCATAATATATTTATGTCACATGTGTGTCATCACCAAAACATAAAGAGGTCGTATAGATTAAATATCGTAATATTTGCACTAACATCCGGGTCACTTCAAACCCGACGGTTCTAACTGGGTTTTAAAGATATAAAACCTAGTTCAATTTGACCCTTTTTTTACCGAAATCGGTTCAACCAGTTGAACCGGTCAGGTTTCAAAACATTGATTATGGGGTGCGTTTGGTTTATAGGTGGGTTTAGATTTGGATTTGGATTCGATATTGGATTTGGATTTGGTGTATGTTTTGGAAAGAGAAAATTGTATTTGTTTTATTAATTTAATACTAAAATTTGATATAAAAAATGTTATTTAAAAATATAAAAAGATACATGTGTGTGAGAGAGAAAGAGTGGTGTAGTGTGTGTAAGATGGGTTTTTATCAAAACCTTTCATCACCCTTCACTTTTACTTTTTGTGGGCCACTTTTGCTATTCTCTTGCCAAACCCACAAACCAAACTACCACTAAATGTCTTTTCATTTAGAAACCCATACCAAAGTGGCTACCAAACGGGCCTTAAATAAAAAACAAAAATATTTCATCATATTTCTCTTTTTACATGTGGTTTTCACAAAAGTTCCATATTCACTTTTTCAAATACTATAGTATATTTCAAAAAATGTGCGTCACAAATTGGGCCTTAATGAGAATGGGTCTATTGACAACAATAAGTTGGAAAACAAATGAATGCAACTTATATATGAAGAATAAATATTTATGCACGATGTTTATGAAGAAAGCAAAATCACTTTCGTATCTTGTCTCATTGGCATCCTTTTAACGACACCAACACACACTTTGTTTTTTTTCTTTTCTTTTTATGACTAGAGATATTTCATTTTGTGGCCCGTAAGAACATTCTAATATTGTCACCTCAATTCCTTATCTTATTTTATTCTGCACTCCTGGTATCTTTATATGACCTTAATTTTCTGTTTTTAACGTTACTACTATTATCATTATCATATATTACTAGTAGGGTACCCGCGCGATGCGGCGGTGGGTACCTTGTGACTAAATTCTCCGACGATTAATATTTTCTCATTATCATGATGAATGCAGATAATTATATAGTAAACCAAATGCATCACAATATATTTAAAGAAGTGTAACAATCGAAAGATATACATTTAGTGGTGAGACTATAAGTTACACTTATATAGCTAAAATATTAGAAAATCTATACACATGTGTATTCTACTCTTCACGTAGGACTTTTCGTTACATAACGTTTGATGTGTAAACTCCGTCTTTATCGAACTTTTTGGCAAGCTTCACTAATACTTTGGTGTTTCCGCATGAGATCCCTCTCGACAACACCACACAAAGCTAAGGCGAACATGGAATTGGTTTCTTTTCAGCTTAAACAGGAACATGTCACTATCGAACTAACATAGTGAAATTCTAGGCATAAAGACTATCTTTCAAGCGTGTTGGCCAACAACTATCTATGCATCGATATGTTCGTATCTAAATATTTTCATATCAATATCGTCCCACTGCATAATCTATTTGAGGGATCAATATTGTGTAAAAGTATAATCGTGGCACCCAAATTTGAGCAAGAAAAAAAGTAGTAAGAAAACATGTACGCATGATTGTAAAATGAGGTATTTAATGGTTGCAAAATGTGTAAAGATAGTTGTATAGTATTAATTATATTAGTTGTATTTGTAATATGCACATATGCTTTTCATTGTTGTAAAATGTGTTGATATGTTTGTACATTTATGTAATGGAGTATTTTAATTGAGAGTATTATTAAATAAGGGTACTCGCGCGTTGCGACGGCGGATACCCTGTGACGATTAATTGAAGAAATGAATTCTGTTGATGCCCGATTCACCCTTTTTTTATTGATTCCGACAGATCTTCTTCGATTCCTTTTCGAACGGCTTTTAATCTATTAGCTAGCCGAACCGGTGGCACTCCGATTCTCGGTTAAACCCATTAAGTCAAGGCATATTCGGATATATGGATTTAAATAAAACAATATAAATTTTAAACGAAATCCCGGCTGGTCCACAAATCCTCCCACAAACCGGCTCACTGTGAATTAGTATATCAACTAATTCTTAGATTAACTCAACCCAACTTTAAATTTAGGATGTAAAAGCAGTATCATTCTTAACTTTGCTCACATAATACACAACCCTAATCACTTTGATAAATCCGCTTCTTTTTTTTATTAGTAGTTGAGCCACCAAAAAATTATCCCAATTTCTTTGTTAATTTTCATTCAAATTTCAAACAAAAACACATAACCGTTCTATTTCGTCTTTCAATCTTCTAAAACCGGACAAGTAAACTTTACTCAGTATCTTTGTTCTTCTTTCGGATTAGCACGACTACACGTCATTGTCTTGATTTGGCTCATGATGGTTTTGATTTATATTTTTCGTTCAAAGATCAAGCAAAGCAAGAATATGAACATAATCATTCTTGTTCTTCTTTTATAGCATTCGAAAAAAACATTTGCTTTTGATAGATCTATGATGATATCTCTTTTCTGTGTTTGATCTTTTAAAAGTCTTGAAAATAATTGTGCCGCACTAGAGAGAAGAATATGAGATCCTGTTTTTGTTTGATTTGAGTCTTGTTTGAGTTTAGTAGAATGAGAGTAGGAGAGTGATCGCGAGGATCTTGGTTGTGTATAGTTTTTTAGATTTTTTTAGATTGTGATGCATGTTGGTTTTCGTTATGATTTTTATTGACTTTGTGTTCGTTCTCTTATATTATTTATTTCTTTTTCATTTTACATTTTTTCTTGACCGTTGTAGGCTATTAGATCTAAGGTCGTTATCTGGCCGTTTTTGTTTTCTCGGCATGAGATTTTCTCTCTTTGAGGTTAACTCATTGTGAGTAAATTTTGGTACCAATTAAATGAAGACTGAGATAAAATATGTTACAATTAAGTTGGCTTTTTTTTGCATTAGAGCTTGTACACAATTCATGAATATTTGTACTACTTAAAAAAATTCATTTAAAGAAAAGAGAAATGTGTAAGAGAATTTTGATCTTTGCATAAGATGTTGTACATCATGCATTAAATTTTGTATTACTTAAAAAATTGCATTGCATTTATGAAGAGAGAGATTCCAAAATGTTTTATATGTAGTATATATATAGATATGAAGAAGAAAAAAGTTCACATGGGCCGGTTTTAAATCCTTTTGTGGCATAATAAGCATGATTACCCGCGCGTTGCTGCGGGGCGTTAAATTTTCCCGCGTTGTTGCGGGGCATTATTTTTTTTGTATGTTGTACGAGTTTATTTTTTCGGTCTCAAGTTTAATATTTTGTTTTTGTTTTCTTATATGAGCTTATGTGTTGGGCCTCATGTTTAAAGGTTTGTTTTTTTTTGCTATACGGTTTTTTAATTGTTTGTGCGGGTTTATTTTTTCGGTCTCATGTTTAATAGTGCGGGTTTATTTTTTCGATAGCATGTTTAATAGTTTTTTTTCTTATATGAGCTTATGTCCCGCGTGTTGTTGCGGGGCGTTAAAAAAATTTCCTTCTTTTTTGCTGATTTATTTTGTCCATCTAATGTTTAATAGTTTGTTATTTTTTTATATGGGTTGAGTTGTACGTTTCTGGCCATGTCGATTATTTTAAAATTACTAGGTATCGAAGATATTTTCACGGGTATTTTTTTACCTAAATAAATTGATACTTTTTAAATATTTTTCCCTTTATTTTGTGCCAACCAATTTTTTTATTGGGCCGGCCTAAAGTCGGAGTCCAAGTAGCACTGTAGCATGAACAGTGCAAAATAAGAATTTCATGTTTAGTATATACGGGTTTTTTTTAATTGTTTGTGCGGGTTTATTTTTTCGGTCTCATGTTTAATAGTGCGGGTTTATTTTTTCGATAGCATGTTTAATATTTTTTTTCCTTTTATGAGCTTATGTCCCGCGTGTTGTTGCGGGGCGTTAAAAAATTTCTTTCTTTTTTGCGGATTTATTTTTTCCGTCTAATGTTTAATAGCTTGTTATTTTTTTATATGGGCTGAGTTGTACGTTTCTGGCCATGTCGAATATTTTAAAGTTATTAGGTATCGAAGATATTTTCACGGGTATTTTTTTACCTAAATAAATCAATACTTTTTAAATATTTTTTCCCTTTATTTGTGCCAACAAATTTTTTTATTGGGCATGCCTAAAGTGGGAGTCCAGGTAGCACCGTAGCTTGAATAGTGCAAAAGAAGACAAAAAAAAAAGACCAATAAAACAATTATAAAATAAAATTAAGAATCTGTCACTTGCACCAAAAAGACTTATGACTGTCAATAGCTTAAGCTTTACAAATGAAACAAAGAAAGATGGAAAAAGAATACATGTAGCAGTAGTTTAAACAAAAAACATCAGTAGCCATTATTCCTATGAAAAAAAGTAGTAGTAGAACTTATATTATCAAACATATTATGGGAAAGATAATGCATTAAAATTTTGCTTTGACACATTTGATCCATTTCTAAGATAAATATGCAGGTTCTCGTTTCTGGCCTATCTAAGTCTTATCAAAATTACTTTATTCCACTTTGTGCGTATAACCCAATCGCATGCTGTTTGTTGTCTAATGTGTACAAAATTAACTAAAAATGTTATAAGAGTAATGAGCAAAACAAAAGGTGGACTTGTGTAGCGTATCTTCCATCCGATGTTGAATATTCAGATTCTCAGTGGCAAGGGTCGGGTTGAGTTAAGGGTTGCTGCAACTTTGACTATATTTAGTTGTGAACACATGGGAGTAACAAATTTTGCTTTTCCAAAAACATTATTGAGATGTCAAATGCATAAACCGTAGTTAAATAACTTTAAGATAAAAAGGATCTATACATACCATCTAGCCATGGTTACCGATCATAGGTTGCTGGTTCAAGTCGTATGAGGACATATGTATAGGTATTTCAAAACAGGGTATCAAAGGAAGGCTATAGTTATATGTGGATAAATAGTTCAGACTAATTTGGTTTTGTAACAGGTTCTCAAAGTTTTCCCGTACCCAACGACAGTTACAACATTTCAATTTGGGTATGGTACTCATGATTTTGATTATGTCGACACTTAAACTTCATCCAAGGCCAAAGATCCATTTTGAACCAAAATTTGCGGTTACTTAAATGTGTATCTAGATTTCATACTGTTGTGAATATTATGCTTGGTTATTTTTATACACACTGCACGTACCTCAATATAATAGTTCGTCTGTCTCTTCGCAAGTGTTGGTTCCTCCCCAAAATTTTAATTAACTCTGCTACTTCTTCTTTTCATGATCAACCTTTTTTCTATTACGTTCATTTAATGAACCTTGCATAAACCCGCCGCCTCTTCCTTTCAAAGAAATTTCCACCACAGCAAATAATGTGACACATTTAGAAAACAATAGCTTAATTACCTCATCAGTGGCATAGTTGCAGCATCCAAATCAAATGATCACGGGCGACACACCTATATCCAATGGTTTTTAAGGGTGGCTTGTATATGCTTGTTTTTGTGTTTTGTGTGTGCAGGTACGGATATAGAAAAAATCACATGAAAACGATCAAAAACGGGCAAACACGAACACGAGAACGGAAGAGTGTACAAGAGCCAGAAGCTAAAGTCAAAAAGCCAACCTTGGTTAACTCTCAGTCAACCAAAGTCAAAGTAAACCCACTAAAGACAAAAACCCAAAGTTTCATTTCAATCCCTCAATAAAACAAAAATTACACAAATGGTCCCTAAAGCTAAATGGGCTTTTACCTTTCCATTTCCTTACCCGGACCCAAAATAACAAAGTCCAAGCCCATTTATCCATACCTGGCCCAAAAACCTAAACTATAACCCACTACATAAATCCAGGGACCAATCTTGCCTAGTTTGAAAATTATTATATACCTACACTTTCATTACAAAGATATATAAAAAGAGAGGGACTGAATTGGCCATTAACCCAAAGTTTTACCCCCCTTTACCCCTCTGTTAAACCAAGGGCGGGAAAAACAGTTAAAATATTGTTCACCAGTCTCCTCCAAAGTTACCCAAGGTCAAATTAAAGGGGTTTTGAAAATTGAAGGTCAAAGTAGACAATTCATGGGTTTAAGAGCAAAATGGCAGGGATTAAGATGTCAAACCATGAGTCCTAATTGGCTCACTTAAGCAAGAATGCCACGTGGAAGAAGGGA
>BQNB010082481.1:0-26307 GCA_026074375.1 Tanacetum coccineum
AAAGGGTTAGTTCCATGAAATGTGGATAATATCTAGTTCTTTTATTGCATAAAAGAATGTATACATTTGTAAAAATGAAAGTATAAGTCATCATGTAAAGTATAGACTTTATTTTAAATGTATACTTGTAAATTTGAATGAGTCTTGGCTTATTTATGTACATGGGGCGTCCCATTTGTAAGAGTGGTAAAGTTTTATAAAACTTTGATCATTAGAAAAAAAATGACTATTTGTTTAAGTGTAGATTTATTTTCACAGTTCCGGGAATACTTAATTATCATTTATCGCGAAACGTAAACGCTTTTACGTATTCGATAAAAATAACTTGTGCAATGTTAATAATTATTCTCACAATAATTACTTAACACTTGCTTGACGTAAACATTTAATTACTTGATCCCCGTTTATGTTAACTGATTATTTTTAGCTTACACGATTTAACTTAACGATTTAGATTAAAAACAAACGCGTACAATACTAAAAATAAATTGTGAATTTATCAATGTTATACAATGACCTAAAACACGGGGTGTTATAACAAGCCTCAACACTACCAAAACGCGAGGATCAAACAACAGGCATATATGATATCCTAAATAAACGATAATTAAACAACGGAAACAAACATGATTACAACAATAATTACATAACTAAGCTAGCACTTAGGGTGCTTAGCGACTCATGCTAAAGTATGTAGAAGAATTCATGAATATAACCATTTAATGATAAAACATAAAATATTCTTACAGACTTTTGATGAATGAAAACTACAAATAAGGTTTAAAGCTAATTCTCCCTTGGAATGGTGGTGAGATCAACTGAGAAACGACTTTTACAGTAGCCCTAATCCTCCTCTCCGACTCTCGTCTTTAATTGTGTCGAATGGCAGAGATTGAGCCTTGTATTTATAACTTCGTCTCAGCTATGGCATTGCCATAAGTGTTGAGCTACGCCGTAGCTCAATGAATGCACTAAATCTCGTGTGATATTCACTAGCTACGACGTACCCATGGTGTTGAGCTACACCATAGTGTCTTCAACTGGCAACTTCCACACATAGGGTACAGTGTAGCCCATACGATCCAGCTACGATGTAGTTGGTCTTGATCCGTTTCCAAGTTTGGCATAGTCATAGCTATGGCATAGCCCTTACGAGTTATCTACGCCATAGTTTCTTCTTGGGAAACTATTTTTGTGCATTTTCACCTTTTCCCCTCCAATTCGCGTCTTTTCGCTCAAATGCTCATATTTTCCAAAAATGAATAAACAAGCAATTAAGTACATAAATATAACAATTATGAGCATTTTATGAGGGATTTTGATATAAAAAAGTATCAAGTGTTTGATGTTATCAAATATCCATCACTTGACTTCTACTTGCCCTAAAGTAGACATGTTAGATTAATTTCCAAAAAGATATCCCACAATTTAACTCAGAAGATATGAATTTACAAATTACCTATGCTAGAAAGAATCAAAGTCAAACACCTCACAAAAAGGGGAACAAAATCACTCAACTCTCTCACTAGTCTAACTGTTTTAATTTCAGGGTGATCACTCAAACGCTCAGGCATAACATGTATTCTATCATAGGCTTGGAAAGTACACAAAACTCCACCAATAGAGCTAAGGTCTAAACAATTCTTAAAGGCAAAAAAGGGTGATACAACAGTAAGGCCAATACATGGTGAGTTATCCAAACGATCCTAACTGATACCAATGTCCTAGAAAAGGCGACAAAACTATAATGGTCATCCAAAACCATGAACAAGACACCTATGATTGCTCACTCCTTAACTCGAACAAGCTAAAGGTTAAAACCATAGATGATTAAGGTAGGGAATAAGACATGGGATACATATTTGAAGGGTGAAATATTAAAATAAACAAACAAATAGTCCTAGTCTACAATCTCCCCATCACCAGCTACTGTCTATCCATAAGCTCAAACTTCCACGCGCGAGAAACTGATCGATCTCTAATAATGAGTTAGTGCGTGTAGACGTCGAATCACGCTATAATAAACATCAAGGAAATATGCACACTAACTCAATCTTCACATCCTGGTTGGTTTATAAATGTACCAACTCTATATCATCCTTGAACTACATACAAGGTGATGATATAACATAATAACTAAGTTGGTTTTATAACATAACCAACACTTTAAAACGCCACATGCTACAAAATTTTAAATTTAAACACATTTTTTACACTGTGAAATCTGTAGCATGGGTAATACATGAATGAACATAAATATAAACATCCCCCCACTTAAGATAAACAATATAAAAAGTGAATATGATAATCGAGGGGTCTTCCATGATCTATATGATAAGTCTTCCACTAAAGCGTAATTCCCCGAACCCTTTCATTTAAACCGCATACTTAAGCAACCAGCAACTTCTTGACTATGGACTACAGATTACCCGATAGGCTAAGGCGAATGGTGTAATGAAACATAATTAATGGTTAAGAAATGAAGGAAAGGCTCAGATGGGTGTTTCTAAGGGATTTGCACTGAAGATAAGTGCAATTATGGGTTTTTCACAGAAGGTAGACAAGTCAGTGTGACAAGTCGATAAACGCACACATATTAACACATATGGGCTATGTGGGTGACAATCCTAAAATTTTGCCTTCTCAAACTATCTAAAAAATGCATTAAGAAAACTCAACACATTACTCATCTATAGTCTTGAAATGATGTACAAGCCAAGTTCTAAAGTCTACAACACTACCGACACACTCAATTTTGATAGGTAATGTAATATGTGAAAACGAAATATCAGGGATTTGCACTGAAGATGAGTGCAATTATGGGTTTTTCACAAAAGGTCGACAAGTCAGTATGACAAGTCGATAAACGCACACATATTAACACATATGGGCTATTTGGGTGACAATCCTAAAATTTTGCCTTCTCGAACTATCTAAAAAATGCATTAAGAAAACTCAACACATTACTCATCTATAGTATTGCAATGATGTACAAGCCAAGTTTTAAAGTCTACAACACTACCTACACACTCAATTTTGATAGGTAATGTAATATGTGAAAACAAAATATCAGGAAAATCCTCACCAATTAAATAATAGGGTAATTGTGCTCGACATAGATCTATTATAGTTTTGGTAGAGAAAAACATGTCAATTTTTTTTAAAATGGCATCATTAGTCAAGTGGTAATAGTACTCTCATCCCCTCCCACTTGAATTATACAATGTCACTATTGTACATGAAATGATATGAATTTGAAGGAAAGAGTAGAATTAAAATGGAAAAACTCCCTGAGTATTGCTCGGAATGATCGAAGATACACCTTTAAGAGAAGTGTCCCGCCTTGATATTCATGAGCAATATTCAAATCTCTGAATTAACTTAACAAACGTATGCACATTATACATTAAAACAATAAATGAAATACCAGAAATGAAAAACCTAACTCACTTTCATAGGAATCAAGATTACATTTAGCGTATGCAATAAGCATTTTAAACCACTCGATGTCTCAAGTGGATAAGTGAAGTCTCATGAGGGTTTACAGGGAACACACCCACAAAGTTCATTTAATAAATGTATAAGGTTTTGTGAAAATCTGATACAAATTTTTGAAAAAGTTTTTGCTACAGCAGGGAACTACGGCGTAGCCCCATAGTAGTGGCTACGCCGTAGCTAAGTGAAATAAGCAAATATTAAAAATTTTAAATCCCAGCTACGGCGTAGCTTTGTTACTCAGCTACGCCGTAGCTAATGCTTGGAAATTAATATTTTACTTAACCATGAGCCAAGGCGATGTTGTTTTCCTTTCTCGTTGTTGTAGTAACCTGCAAAGATAAGTAACGAATACAAAACCAATCCCTAATATAGAAATAAACTGTAATGAAATAGATTTAAAAAGGATAAGAGTCGGGCTGTCTCCCGAGAAGCACTTTTGTTTATTACTGAGTCTTTAGGTTAGACTCAAGCCAGGTTTACGTCTCTCTTTGGACACTCCCAGTGGTGCCCCTTTCTTTCCTGATCATTCCTTTGAACCTTGACCCGTTCGCTTGTCCTAATGGTTCATCATCTAACATCTTGGTTACACAGATAAAATTTTTCCCATTTTTGAACGAATACCTTTTTACCTCAAATATTTTGACTCACTTGAGGGGGATCATAGTAATTTTTGTCTAAACCACTTTCCTATCGTTCTTCTTCTTCAAATCCTTGGTCGTGCCACGAGTATATTGTTACCTCATAGACTTGTTCACATTTTTCCCAGATGTCGTCCATGATGTACCCCTTTTTTCTTATCCTTAACTCGTACTCATTTGCCAACTGTGCAATCTTGTTATCAAACACCGATTTGTATTCTTCTAAATCCCTTAAATATGGGTCATTACTTATCCTTGAAGAACTTGATTCCACATCAAAGCTATCAAGGATCCATTCATCGAGTACCAAAATTTTCACAGATTTATTGACATTCGTATGATTGATCTTAACCTTTAACCATTCCTTGAACGAATAATCCTGTGGTCGAGGTTTATTATGGTTTACTTGTGAGGAATTGAGAAAATATAATTTTATGCCCAAAATTGGATTCTCCTGATTTAGATCAGAAATCTCCCCAAGAGCTATAGTATAGTCTCCTAGGTATGGCATCAAGGTGCTTCCATAACTCTGGTGTTTATTATTTTCAGCAAACCATTCGTTGTACCTCCTTGCCTTAGTCATGTCATCTATCTTGTTATTCCTGTATCTTATCTGAATAAAATCGGAAAATGACATTTCTTTTCCCTTGATGTCTCGTCTTCATTATCAGGATAGTAGTACCACTATTTCAAGACTCCTCGCTTATCTATTCCATAGATTGAATCTTCTCCATTGCACTCTTTCAAATTTGGGTCACAAGTAGGCCAAAACTTACAAGTGTCGTTACCTATTATCTGAATCGGTTTACAAGAATGCAATCTCAAGGTTGTAGTTCTAGGTTCAACCCACATTGTCTTTCCTTTTCGTCTTGTGAATTATCCCTACACATTATTATCCCCAACAAAGGTATCTTTATTTTTATTAGTTTCATATAGGTGGTTATATTTTTCCAAATTCCAGGCACAAAGGAGAATTATATGAGAATAGGTCATCACTTATTTCAAGAGAGTTAAATGATTTTTAATCTTGGATAGAATTAGCCATGTAAACTTTTTCAACATAGACAGTTGGGTGATACACATTTCTATTCATATCAAACAAAATTATGTCCTCCCCTATTCCTAAAGAAATTTCCCTATAAAAAACGTTTATTCGGGCATGAATAATGGCTAAGAAGGGTCTACCTAATATCATGGTCTTGTTATGATATCTTAACATATCAATTACTAAAAAATCAGATGGAAATATGAATTTATCTATTTTAATAAGAACATTTTCCACTATTCTCATAGGTGCCTTTTTTGACATATCCACCATTTCAACTAACATGTTTGTTTTCTTTAGAATAGTTAGTTTAAAACACTTAAACATAAAGTATGGCATGATATTCAAACTAGCGCCTAAGTCTGACAATGCGTACATATTCAAACTACAAATAGTGTAGGTGATAATGCTCAAATTAAGTATGTTTTTAGGAGCGTTATCATGATTTTTGTACATGTTATTTGGTTAATTTAACGTTCTTTTGCTACCATTGTTGCACAAAGTTGAATTTATATGTTTGTAGCTATCCAAGTATAGGAAAAGCAAGAAAAAGAATGAAAAGAGAAGTAAAAACAAAGATTTATACAAGTACGAAGAACCCCTCACTAAGATTAAGCTCGAGAAGCATTTCAAGAGCAAAAGAGTCAACTATTGAAGCTTCCAAGTCCTAATATAAAGTTAAAATGAAGTTTTATTGAAGAATAAAGACCCTCGGCTAAGCACAATTTAATCGGGAAGCTTAAATGCAGAATTAAGAAAAGTGTATGCTGAAAGTTGTGAGCAGCCGCCTGACGTGCAAAAGGAGCCGCGTGGCTGGATCTTTCAAAGTAAACAAAATATAGAGGAGCCACCCGGCTGGAAAGGAGCCGCCCGGCTGGATGTTTATGTCTTCTCCAAGTTTCATTAAGACTCAAATTTAAGTGCCATTATGCCCCAAGTCCGATCAAGTCTCCCTAATAACTCATTTACCATTTTATGACACTTTGGGCCCAAGTTTCATACTTGGTGGCTAAGGGTTGTCTTACACTATAAATACAAACCCCATGGCTTAGTTTTCCATATGAAAATTCCACCCTTCACCCATAAGGACGAATTTCCACCACTCTATCTCTCCCAAAAGACCACACTGCCTCTGCCAAATTTAGAATAAGGCTCAAACACATCAAAGAAGGTGTTGCAGGTTATTTTCCAGCTTGATACAAAGCGTATAGTCGATTGGAGGCTTAAGAGTTGCTCTAAATCCTTCCACTACCTATTGTAATCTTACTTGGGTAATTTACTTTTATATTTTTAGAATATTTATGATTGAGATGATTGTTGTTACTTTGAGTTTTGTTGGAATAATCATTGAGTAGTTTTCTTTACTTTTGGAATGATGTAAACATTGTTATGGAGTGTTTGGTATTTTGCAATATTGATTTAAGGTTGTAAGAACCAATATATCACTTCACTTCCATATGTAGTACACGAAATAATAATAAGAAAAGAGAAGGAAGAAGATGAAAGAAAGAAAATAGAAAGAAGAAAGGAGGGTGTTTTGATTGAACAAAGTGTGTAAGATTACAAATAAACAACCAACCCTTCTCTATTATGGAGAAGGGGTATTTATACCATGAAATGGGCGCCTCACATAAGCCTTTGTTGGGCCGAATGGTATTTGATCATAGCCTGCAACACATGAATAATTAGCTTACATAAACGAGCTCATTTACCCTTTATAGCCTATTAAAACATGAATAACATAAAGACCAAGTTTCCTTGTTGAGTGACCAAGCTTCTATGTTCGACTCAATATTTTGAGGCTAACAATCTCCCCTGAAGCGAGGTCTTGAATCCTTCTATCTTGGGTTCCTTGAGATTGCGTTGTCATTGAGTTCTTAAGTCTTGATCTTGGTCTGGGTCTTTATCTTTGTTGTAGGCTTGTTCCTTCATGTTGTGTGATCTTTGATCTTGAGCCTTTGTCATTGTCTTTTGACTTTGTCGTTAGTTCTGAGATCTTTAAATCTATTCCTTGTACGTCTTTGTCATCTTTGCCATCTTGAAATCTTGTGTCTTGTTACCAACATGCTAATCCTATGCATCATCTAGAAAGCATGCTAACAATCTCCCTTGAAAATCTTTTGTCTTGATAATCTTGATATCTTTAAGGTAGATCTTGAATATTAGAGTTGCGAAAGTCTTTGTCTTTGAACTTGAGCTTTCTTGATTCTTGAATCTTGATGCATATAGTATGTCTTTGTAGCTTGATCATGAGCATGTGGTACTGAATCAGACTTTGCTGGAATGAGGTTGTAACACTGTCGTTTGTACCTGCATTTGAATGTTAGTGATAAACAACAGATTTGGACGTATATGGCTTTGTTATTCGTCGAAATATGGTTGCGATAACCTACGATTCCGTGAGGACCGACCTGTGATCAAGTAGATTCAATTTAGAAGAATCTCCTTGACAGGATTTCCAGCTTAATAGCACAAATGTATTAGATTGACCAATTACGCTTTGTACCGCCAATCCGGATCGGGGGGGGGGGGGGGGGGGGGGGGGGGGGGGGGGGGGGGGTGGTAGGGCGGGTGTTGTGGTGGGTGTGTGGTGGGGGTGGGTGGGGTGGGGGGTATTTTGGGGGGTGTTAGGGGTGTCTGGAGGCTCGAATGGTTCTGTTGGGTAGTAGAGTATTGAAATTTTAGAGATAAATACCAAACTGATTCACTCTTATCGTTGTTGTCTGCTATTGCGAGACATTCTGATAATGAGAAAACACATGCAAGTACTTAGGCCACAAATAATACGCTTGCGCCAATGGCTGCGATTGGTTATTAGGCTCGAATGTGGGGCTTGCTGTGTGTCGCGGGACACACGCCACATTCATTAGAGAACCCGTACAAGATTGCTTGTTCTCGATTAATCAGAATGTCCCAAAGCAGACATGCACGATAAGAGTGGAATCAGGTGTTTCTTATCTTTCTGTATTACTCGTCAATTCAATTTACTGGACCAAACAGATATCCAGTTAATCACAAGTTTTGTGAATTCATATAGAATATCTTAAGTCACCTTCCGACAGTGCGTTTGATGTTGACACGGGACAGATTCACCATCGTCACTGTGACTACAACACTATCATCACTCCATGATTTACAGGACAAATCAAAGGATAATGCGAAGGACTCATATTGTTATCACTTTATGTTCAAATGATTGAACAACAAGTGATATCAGAAGTTGGTGTCCTAATTGAGATTAAAATATTGATTCCTCATGGCTCTAACTCGAGTTTAGTGCATTTTGGTTTTAGTAATCGGAAGCTGGAGCAGTGTAACACCCGCCCAAAATGAACTTTGGATTGCCAGCGAAGAAGAAAATCAAATTTAAGATGTTTACTGAAATAGCCCGTTCACCCAATATAAAGAAAACGACCCAAATGAAACGTTTAAATCAACATGTGTTCCATTATTAATCAGAGTTAAAAAGCGTTTAGGTCCCTACAGAATCGCAACCACAACCATACAACATTTGAAAGACAATTGTTTCAAATAGAAAGCATTGTTTAAACATAAATCAAGACATTGTTTTTGAAAGACCGAAACACACAAGTAGTCTTTCAATGAAATCCATCACACGCACGACACCTCCACGCCATCGTTGCCTTTATCCTTGGTTACCTGGGATAAAACATGTTTAAAATGTCAACAACAAAGTTGAGTGAAATTCACAGAGTTTAAAATAATTATAGCAATCATCTTTGAACACATAATTAGTTCTCGGGAAAACAATGCAACAAATGCAATGTATATCAACTTCTTTTCTTTCACGCATTAAGCTCATGACATCGAACGTTAATAGTACGTATGGCAATTAATATGTTAAAGTGCCCAAAAATAAGGTATTATTGTCATATACCTACTACATTTCTAAGAACAAAATGTCCGTTACAGGGTGCTCACCTACGGATTCATACCCCGGACAGGGTTGTCAAACCTAATAGATCTATTTAATGCATTAGCGTTCACCTCGCAAGGCAATTAACGGTTCATGAAATAAGGGACTTCGACAATACCAACTTATGCGGAAACAATCTCGTAATCGGGTCCAGCATACCATAAAATCATATGTATTCGATTTTATAAAACAATTAAAAGATTTAATGCGAGACTATAAACTCGCCTTAGCAATAGAATCCAAACAAATCAAATCAACAAGCGCAATTCACTTCACGTCTCAACCGCGACCTATATAATATATATAGTGGTACGTGATTAAAAGTATATTAAATCATATATTGCATACTTGCACATATATATATATATATAACATTATTACATATATATAATCATATACTAAAATCTCCAAGTGCGACGCAAAATATTTTCCATTGACACTCTTAACAATATCACAACACCTTTTCATAAAGTTTCCATTTTTAGAAAGTTTGCCGAAAGTAAGGATAATATAATCCGAACTTCATATTTCGTCTTAAATTAACTAACATTACGAACCCTTTGCTCGTTACGAACTATATTTAAAAGTATACGCAAGTTTGACTTTCAAAAGTCAAACTTCGTAGTTGACTTTTTACCCAAAAATAACCAAACTTGACTCGGCCGTAAAATCTTCATTTTTAGGAGTTACAAGGGCCACTTTATATCAAAACGAACCTTAGAACATCCTTTATTATATCCAAAAGTCTAATTTAGTTTTCAAAATTTTATCGACACGCTACAGTCAAGTCAAACTTGGTCAACTCAAAGTCATACCAAATCACATTTTTATCAAAATCTAACTATTCTAACATGTTTAACTAGCCTAAAAACATGTACCAAAACTATCAAACACATGTTCATAATCAAAATACTTTCAAATCAATTTTGCACTTGAATCATCTAGCTACAATCATATACATGTGATAACATCTATTTAAATCAAGTAAACAAGTAATTAGAAGACTCACAAACCTAGAACAAAGTTTAATTTTTTTCCCCTTTCCTTTTGAAATCGGACGAGCAAGCAAACCCAAACAAACAAACATTTTCCAACAACTAGCACCAAAACAACACTAATCTAACACCCTTGAACACGTCTTTATATACCAAATCACTAGAACTTAACCAAAAATCTAACTTCTAGAAAACTTAGTGCATGTGAGGTTTTCTTAGTGGGAAATGTAGAGGATTAAACAAGGATTAATATGGTGTAACTTGATTGTAATGCATGTCAAAAATAAAATGGTGGTGGTGTTTGTTATTGTGGCCGGTCGAAGTAGAGAGGAAGGAGAGGAGAGAGTGAAAATTTTATGAAAAAGAAATATGTAAAGTATGATGTTTAATTTATAGAAAAGCTCCTTGGCACTTTGGCAAAACTAGTCCCTCCATCCTTAATCTCTTTTAAAACTAGTACAAGCCTTCTTTTTTATTAATAAAATTCGGCCATAAAACTCGGATCACCACTTTTGTAAATATTTTTAAATCCGTCCCACTAAATATAGTTTAAAACCTTTATTAAATCGTTAAACCTCGCACAACATGACTTTTAAACACGGTTTTTACAAAAACTCAAGGAAAAGTCGATAAATACAAAAATGACATATTTACGCTCTCGGAGCAGAAAAATAAATTTTCTAGACCTTCTTAGATGCTAAAAACAAATAGAAACTAAACCACGGTTTGAAATTACCCTATAAATGGAAATTCTCACCAAACCTAATATAACATAAACGACTATAATTATTTACGTAACAAAATAGTCATCTTAGCTCGGGATAAACGTTGACCTGAAACTCGGGTTGTTACATTCTCCCCACCTTTAGGGAGCGCCGTCCTGGTGCTCAGCTCGACTTATCCGCTCTCTCTGCTTCGTCCTTACTTGTAAAGAGATGATGGTACTTTTTCTTAATCTGATCCTTACATTCCCAAGTAAATGCTGGACCTCTTTGTAAATTCCAACGAACTTTAACAATAGGTATCTGACTTTGCTTAAGTCGTGTAAATTCCACTGGCTCTTCAATCATATGCAACTTATCATCAAGTTGAATCTCATCCATCCGAACAATAACATCGCCTTCCGCTAAACACTTTTTAAGATTCGAAACATGAAACGTACTATGAATCCCTTTCAACTCTTTAGGCATCTCCAACGCATAAGCAACAGGCCCAATTCTAGCTAGAATCTTAAATGGCCCAATATAACGTGGACTTAACTTTCCGCGCTTTCCAAAATGCACAGCGCCCTTCCATGGCGACACCTTGAGTAATACCATATCACCAACTTCAAACTCCAACTGCTTAAGTCTTTTATCCGCGTAATGTTTCTGGCGACTACGAGCAGTCAACAAACGGTTCTTAATCTGGACAATCTTCTCGGTCGTATCATGGATCAACTCTGGACCGGTGAGTTGGCTATCCCCAACCTCACTCCAGCATATAGGTGATCTACATTTCCTTCCATACAAAGCTTCATATGGTGCAGCCTTAATACTTGTGTGATAACTATTGTTATACGAGAACTCGACCAATGGCAAATGGCGATCCCAACTACTTCCAAAGTCAATCACACAGGCCCCTGCAACATTCTTCCCAGTGTTTTTGTAATTGTCCGTTACTCTCGCTTTGACCATCCATTTGAGGGTCGGTCAAGCGGGTACACATATCCAGATCTCCGTCCCTAACGCCTCTGAAGCGATCACTAGAAAAAAAAAAAAACTAAAAAAGAAAAAAAGAAGAAAAAAAAAAGAAAAAAAAAAAAAAAAAAAAAAAAAAAAAAAAAAAAAAGAAGAAAAAAAAAAAAAAAAAAAAAAAAAACAAAAAAAAAAAAAAACTAACAAAAAAAAAAAAAAAAAAAAAAAAAAAAAAAAAAAACAAAAAAAAAAAAAAAAAGAAAAAAAAAACCCCCCACCCACCCCCCGCCACCCTGCCCCCCCGATCCCCCTCGACCTCCCCCCCCCCCGTCCCCCCCCACCCCCTCCGCCCTCCCCCCCCCCCACTCCCCCCCCCCCCTCCCCCCCGCCCCCGCCCCCCCCCCCCCCCCCCCCCCCCCCCCCCTCCCCCCCCCTTGCTCCCCCCCCCCCCCCCCCTCCCCCCCCCGCCCCTCCCCCCCCGCCACCCCCCCCCCACCCCCACCCCCCCCCCCCCTCACCCCCCCCCCACCCCCCCCCCCCCCCCCCCCCACCACGTCCCCTCCCCCCCCCCCCCCCCCCCCCCCCCTCCCACCCCCCCGCCCCCCCGCCCCCCTACCCCCTTCCCCCCACTCCCACCCCTTTCGACACACCCACCTCCGCCCCATCGACTACCCCGCTCCCCCCCCATCCACCCCCTCAACCAACCCAGAACCGAAGATAGCGAAACACCATACTACTCCTTTTACTACAAATTCGGAAAAGACATGATAATAGGTCAGTCGATCGATAATAACCCAAATTTATATCGATACCCCACTCGGCGTTCTTGGCAAACCACTCACAAAATCCATAGTAATCCTTTCCTACTTCCAAACTGGAATCTCAGGTTGTTGCAGTAATCCAGACAGTTTCTGATGCTCAGCTTTGACCTTAGCATAAGTTAGACATTTACTAACATACGTAGCAATATCCGCTTTTATGTTCGGCCACCAATACAACAGCTTCAAGTCTTGGTACATCTTGTCCAATCCCGGATGGATAGAATACTTGGACTTATGCGACTCATGCATAACCAAATCCCTCAATCCACCGAATCGCGACAACCAAACATGATTTCCAAAACAACGTGTTCCATCAGAGCGAAACTCAAATATTGGCTTAATCAATCTCCCTAAATTTTCTGCTTCAACATTCTTCCCTTTCATCGCTTCCTCCTGAGCTTTACGAATCTACTTGGGTAGATCATTGTGAAAAGTCATCATCAAAGCTTGAACACGCAATGGCTTATCCCTTTCTTTTCGACTTAAGGCGTCAGCCACAATATTCGCTTTTCCACGATGATACCGAATTTCACAATCATAATCACTCAACAACTCGATCCATCTTCATTGCCTCAAGTTTATTTCCTTCTGATTCAGAATATATTGTAGGCTTTTGTGATCGGTGAAAACCACACACTTCGTTCCATACAAATAATGTCTCCATAATCTAAGAGCGAAAACAACGGCTCCTAAATCCAAATCGTGTGTAGTGTAATTCTCTTCATGGACTTTCAATTGTCTAAAAGCATACGCTATCACTTTCTCTCTTTGCATCAACACGGCTCCATATCCTTTGAGAGATTCGTCACAATACACCACAAAATCTTCTGTTCCCTCGGGCAACGCTAAAATTGGTGCACTACACAACTTCTGCTTCAATGTCTGAAAAGCTTCTTCTTCTTATTCTCCCCACTCGTACTTCTTATTTTTCTGAGTCAACTTAGTCAGTGGCTTAGAAATCAAAGAAAAACATTCAATAAACCTTCGATAGTAGCCAACCAATCCAAGAAATTATCTCACCTCTATTGGCGTCATTGGTGCAGCCCAATTCTTAATGGCTTCGATCTTGGCAGGATCCACATGAACACCACTACGATCAATCACATGACCCAGAAATTATACCAAATCTAGCCAAAAAATCACACTTTGAAAACTTGGCGTACAACCTCTCTTTCTCAAGTAGCTCTAAAATAATCTTCAAATGCTTCCCATGCTCTTCATCATTCTTGGAATAAACCAAAATATCATCGATGAACATTGTGACGAACTTATAAAGATACAGCTTGCATACTTGGTTCATCAAGTCCATAAACACAGCAAGCGTATTAGTCAATCCAAACGGCATTACTTGGAACTCAAAGTGTCCATACCGAGTTTCTAGAAATACATATGGAAAGTTAATTCTTCTTTAATGTGTAACTGGTGATATCCTGATCGCAGATCGATCTTAGAATACACGCTAGAACCTTGCAGTTGATCAAATAAATCATCAATTCTCGGCAGAGGATAACGATTCTTGATAGTCAACTTGTTCAATTCGCGATAATCTATACACATTCTAAAAGATCCATCTTTCTTTTTCACAAACAACACCGGTGCTCCCTACGGTGATAAACTCGGATGGATAAATCCCTTCTCCAACAGCTCTTGCAATTGTACCGACAACTCTTTCATCTCGGATGGTGCCAATCTATATGGGGCACGCGCAACAGGTGCAGCACCCGGTACTAGATCAATTCAAAACTCTACTTTCCTCGGCGGTGGTAGTCCTGGCAAATCCTCAGGAAACACCTCAGGAAAGTCACGAATTACAGGCACGTCTTTCAATCGTTTCTCTTTCGACTTCTTCTCAGTCACATGTGCCAAAAACAAATGACAACCACGTTCGATATACTTACGGGCCTTAATACAAGAAATAACCTTTAATCGAGAGACACCTTTGTCGCTCTCGACTATCAACATCTTGTTCCCATACGGTATACGCACAACTTTCTTACCACACCGATCACGCCCAAATCATGGCGTTAGACAAGCCCAGTCCCTACCGTTGATGACATCAAACGTACCAAACTCAATCGGCATAAGATCGATTTCAAAATATGGTCAAAATTCAAAAGTGTCAACCTTTCAAAACATGAGTTCGAAACTAACTACTCTTCCATCAGCCGACTCTACCTCATAACTAGCTCTTATTTTGACCGGATCGATATCCAGCATAGAACTAAATCTACTATCCACAAAACGCCTATCAAAACCTGAATCGAATAAAACAAAAGCATAGCGATTATTGAGCAGAAACGTACCAATAACCACATTCAGACCCTTCAACTCAGCATCCTTAATAGTATAAGCTCGACCACGTACTTCTCTAACTTCCTCTTGCTTGACTTCTTCGGGCATCGGTTCCTCGTATGACCTTGCTCACCATAATCATAACAAGTCTAAACAAGCTGAGTGTTAGCACCGATGGCAACACTCTTCTCCTTACAATACCTTGACTTGTGCCCAACCTTCCCACACTTATGGCACTTGATCGTACACGGACCAACATGGCGAGTAAAATAATGCTCGCACAAAGGAAGCTTTCCATCAGTAAGAGCGGTAACCATAGCTCGTGCATTTCCTTGCCTTTGGTTATTCTATAAAGTCTGTCATGAGTTGTCCCTATGATTGCCCTTACCACTACTATTTCCACTTTGAAAGCTCTCCCACTTCGTATTTCTTTCCTATCCAAGATTTCTTTTCACTCTCTAGGGGTCGGTAGGGCGATTTCTGATCCATCAACTTATGAGCCATACGCATAGCTTCACTCAGATTAGCAGGCTTAGAAGACGTCACCTCGCCCTTGATGTTATCAGTTAGTCCTCGGATGTTAGCATCGACCTTCACTCTTTCTGGCTCAACCATACTCGGACACATCAATGCAAGCTCATTGATCCATTGAGTATAAGTCACAATGTCGTACTCCTTAACCTTCAAGTTCCATAATTCGTGCTCCATACGTTGAATTTATTCGATCGGACAAAACTCGGTAGTCATCACTTGCTTCATTTTAGTCCAAGGCATTCGGTTCACAGTCTCAAAACCCATGGTTGCAATCTTAGAATTCCACCAAGTCAAAGCAAGTCCTTGCAGAGTTGCAGCAGCAAACCTAACCTTTTTGCCCTCTGCATAATCACTGATCCAAAAAACACTCTTAGTTTTCTCGAACCATCTTAACAATTCAACGGCTCCTTCGGTACCATGAAAAACAGTAGGATTGCACTTCATAAACCCAGCAAAAGTGCACTCATGAGCAGCAGGTGCGACATCCTGACCTCTAGCTGGTCCAGATCCCCTAGTATCATTTCCAGCATTTGCATGTCTAGCTCGCTCAGCAGCGATATCAGCATCAACATTTTCCTTAACCAATCAACAGATAGCAGCTTGAGTCATAGGTGCAGACTTTGGAGGCATGATTTTGTCACGTCGGGGGGACGTACAGGGAAAACGGAGGTGATCTTATAGGCTGGTGGGTGTGGTCTGATGGAGCATAACATGATATATTCATAACATGGTACAATGACAAATCAATCACAACAATAGTCACACCATATTAAGTAGTAATCAAAAGATAGTCATTCATTTTTCATCATAAGAGAGTTAATACATAGTTGTATTGTTTCATGAAATGATACAAATCGTTACAACCGATAGCACCAATTCTACTAACTGAGGACTCAGTTTAGTGATTACACAATAAAGATACTACTAATGAATCTAAACTACTATGAATCACGAGGAGATCCTCGCGGCTCAGATGATGGACTCTTCTCATCTTCAATCAGAACATCGATAGCTTCATTCAGTCTTTATTCAAACATAAATCCTCTGCGAATCATATCTTGATAGAACTCATAAGCTCGAACTCTAGTCCAATAGAGATCTCTCTCGAATCATTCATTTGCATACGAAGGAATGTGTTGCTCAACCTTGCTTCTTCAAGTTCCTTCTTTAGTTTTTTACACTCAGCTTTTTCTTCAACTTTATCGAGCTTTTCAATCAACTTTTCTATTACAGCCGTTCCTTGCTCCACACTAGAACGTACTTCATTACCCAAATTTAAAATCAACTTACCATAAAACTAGTCTTTTGCTTTGCCCTTCTTCTCGACCAATGCATGCGCCGTCTCGCGACCACACAATCGTCTTGAAAGATTAGCAATCTGACCAAAAAGAGAGTCAATGTCCCGTCTCATGAAACCAAGCAGTAAACTATCACTATCCTCTCGAGGAATAGCGGCAGTAGACGACTCACATACCTCCTAGACACTAGTTGGAACAGTCTCATCCTCGGACTCAACTGCATCCTCAACCTCAACCTCATCATCAGGTTCAGACTCAAAAGCAGGCGGCGGAGGGTTAAAAGGATCCATCTCTTCATAAGGGTAAGTCAACTCTGGTTTTTATTCTCATTCTTCTTCCGAATGTCCGATTCCATATCAATCTTCTTTCTCTTGAAGGATCTTCTTTCCTCAAATTCGTCTTCTTTCGGGTCCTCGTCTTCATCCACTAAGACAGGCTCGGGAACAACAGGAGCATCATCGTGTTGATTCGGCTCAACAATGGGTACATCATTCACATAATCGGAAGGAATTTCATTCACCATGATAATCTAGAAAACATCATATAATACTTTACTTAATAGCGTATCCCCTTATTATTGGAACACTATTATCAAAATAATAGTTCGCATCAAAGCGCAACAAATAAAATGATTTCACAATTCGCCGACATTCTTGAATCGCGTATACCTTAATCATATCTCGAACATATATAATAATTATCATATAATCACATGACATTCTATGCATACAACACATGCATAAATGCACCAATACATAGCAACTTATGCATTTAACACGTGTATAAATGTACCAATACATAACACTTTATGCATCAAACACATGCATAAATGTATCCATACTTAACCATTTAATTATACGTATAACACTTACGTAAATATATTTACACATAATAGAGAAAATAAATTATAACCTTTTTCTTTTTATAGAAACCAATGACAATGAGAGTCCTCCGGTCGTGCGTGTAAAGCGTTATAGGTTTAGGTTTTTCAAAAGACTCAATCCTAGTTCCTCTATAACCTAGGCTATGCTTGATACCACCCGTAAAAACCCCTGCCCAAAATGAATTTTAGATTGCACAGCGGAAATAGCAATTTGGATGTTACTAAATAGCTCCATTCACTAAGATAATATAAAACGACCCAAATGAGACGTTTAACTCAACATGTGTTCCATTATTAATCAGAGTTAAAAAGCGTTTAGGTCCCCACAGAATCGCAACCACAACCATACAACATTTGAAAGATAATTGTTTCAAATAGAAAGCATTGTTTAAACATAAATCAAGACATTGTTTTTGAAAGACCGGAATACACAAGTAGTCTTTCCATGAAATCCATCACACGCACGACACCTCCACGTCATCGTTGCCTTCATCCTTGGTTACCTGGGATAAAACATGTTTAAAACGTCAACAACAAAGTTGAGTGAAATTCATAGAGTTTAAAATAATTATAGCAATCATCTTTGAACACATAATTAGTTCTCGGAAAACAATGCAACAAATGCAATTATATAGTCAACTTCTTTTTCTTTTACGGCATTAAGCTCATGACACCGAACGTTAACAAGACATATGGCATTTCATATGTTAAAGTGCCCCAAACAAGGTATATTCGTCATATACACTACTACATTGCTAATCACTACATGTTCGTTAGATGGTTGCTCCACCTACGGATCATACCCCGGACAGGGTTGTCAAACCTAATAGATCTATTTAATGCATTAGCATTCACCTCGCAAGGCAATAACGGTTTTCATGAAATAAGGGACTTTCGACAATACCAACTTATGCGAAAACAATCTCGTAATCGGGTCCAGCGTACCATAAAATCATATGTGTTCGATTTTATAAAACAAACATGTATCCCCCTCAAGGGTTTTCAAACAATTAAAAGATTTAATGTGAGGCTATGAACTCACCTTAGAAATAGAATCCAAACAAATCAAATCAACAAGCGCAGCTCACTTCACGTCTCAACCGCGACCTATATAATATATATAGCGGTACATGACTAAAAGTATATTAAATCATATATTGCATACTTGCACACACACACACACACACACACACACACACACACACACATATATATATATATAATATATAAAATATAATAATAATATATATATATATATATAACAGTATTACGTATATATAATCATATATTAAAATCCCCAAGTGCGACGCAAAACATTTCCCATTGACACTCTTAACAATATCACAACACCTTTCCATAAAGTTTTCATTTTTAGAAAGTTTGCCGAAAGTAAGGATAATATAATCCGAACTTCATATTTTGTCTTAATTTAACTAACATTACGAACCCTTTACTCGTTACGAAATATATTTAAAAGTATACGCAAGTTTGACTTTCAAAAGTCAAACTTCGTAGTTGACTTTTCACCCAAAAATAACCAAACTTGACTCGGCAGTAAAATCTTCGTTTTTAAGAGTTACAAGGCCCACTTTATAACAAAACGAACCTTATAACATCTTTTATCATATTCAAAAGCCTAATTTAGTTTTCAAAAATTTCTCGACACGCTACGGTCAAGTCAAACTTTCTGGTCAAACTTGGTCAACTCAAAGTCATACCAAATCACATTTTTATCAAAATCTAACTATTTCAACATGTTTAACTAGCCTAAAAACATGTACCAAAACTATCAAACACATGTTCATAATCAAAATACTTTCAAATCAATTTTGCACTTGAATCATCTAGCTACAATCATATACATGTGATAACATCTAACTAAATTAAGTAAACAAGTAATTAGAAGACTCACAAAGCTAGAACAAAGTTTAATTTTTGTTTCCCCTTTTCTTTTGAAATCAGACGAGCAAGCAAACCCAAACAAACAAACCTTTTCTAACAACTAGCACCAAAACAACACTAATCTAACACCCTTGAACACTTTTTTATACACCAAATCACTAGAACTTGACCAAAAATGTAACTTCTTGAAAACTTAGTGCATGTGAGGTTTTCTTAGTGGGAAATATAGAGGATTAAACAAGGATTGATATGGTGTAACTTGATTGTAATGCATGTCAAAAATAAACAAAAGATATCTACGAATATGGCTTTGTTATTCGTCAAAATATGGTTGCAATAACCTACGATTCCGTGAGGACCGACCTGTGATCAAGTAGATTCAATTTAGAAGAATCTCCTTGACAGGATTTCCAGCTTAATAGCACAAATGTATTAGATTGACCATGCTTGCTTGTTCTCTTTACCAGAACGTCTCAAAGCAGACAACACGATAAGAGTGAATCAGTTAGTTACTATCTTACTAATTGAGTCATCAATTCATTTACTAGACTAAAATCGATATCCAGTTATCACAAGTTTGATTCATATAGAATCTCATAAGTCACTTACCACGGTGTTGTTTGATGTTGACACTGGAAGGATTTCCATTCATCAATGTGAATACTAATGAGTATCACTCTGAATGTTCTGGCAGAATCACAAGGATAATGTGTAGGACTCTTGTTAATAGCTTGTGAACTTAATGGTGTTCAACAAGTGTTTGTCTGGGAATGTATCCTAATGAGATTTATAGATTTATCTCTTGGCTCTAGACTCGATTAGTGCGTTTTGGTTTTAGTAATCGAAGGCTAGAGCAGACTGCCACCTTTTCAATATCAACTAACTCGGAGTGAGAAAGTCAATAGAAGTCGTGTTGATCTTCGTGACAAATGAGAAAAGTATCTTTTAAGAGAAACTTGGATGGTTGGGAAGGGTTGTGCATTGCATCACTGGGTTCATGATGTATTGTCATCAATACCAGAATTCATCTTTGTGAAAACCGATAGCATATTTATTGACCCGGTTTCTACCTAAAGTGTATGGAGGGATTCTTTCTTTAGACCCTTTATCCTTACATTTCTTTTTCATTCTTCAACCCATTTAATGCTTACCAAGACATCATTACTCACACCTTGTTATGATTATTCCAGTGTTAACTCATGTCTTAGTCTGCATTATTCTCTTATTCTCATTCATCTCCAAATCATACTTAAGGACTGCTATTTCTAACTATGGAGTGTCCTTGGGTAACTCCCTCTGGTTCTGGTTGGATCATAGGACTAATACCTAACCTAAACACCTTATGACTTCAAAATCATCATGAAATAATAGGTCGTTAGGTATAAGATCATAACCATAAAACCTTGAAAAATCAATCAAAGTGTTTGATAGAATTATCAAAATCGTTTGACACTTTGAGAGTCTCATCTTTTGGAAAAACTCCCCCTACACATGTGCATCGATAAACAAAAGTGTTTCACACATATGGGTAGAAGTATAAAGCACTTTGAGTCTTTAGATCACTTATTAATTTCTAGATCACATTTTAATTACATTTCTCCCTTTATTTTAAATGCTAAATCACTTAGTTTTTGAAATACCAAGTGATTAAAATATGTCATGAAAATTTTGTGAGGAGAAAAATGTTTCAGCATGAATTTTGTAGAACTTTTTATTCTTGCTCCCCCTTAATTTTACATATGTTTGACACCAAAGAAAATGATATCAAGTTGTAAAAAGAATACAAAATTAAGAGTGAGATAGTGTTGAGCACACAATTTTGAAAGATTATGAAATGTCATTGAAGAATTCTTGAAAATTGTGCTCAGACACTGGATCATCTTATAACAAATATTCTAATGTAAGTTATGTCATTATTACTGATTTGTTATTAAGAAACTTTTGATAATTTTTTGAATACATAAGAATTGTCATGAGATGATATATCCAAAAGCATTAAAACTTTGTTTTTCAAAAAACTCCCCCTTACAAATTGAGTCATTTAAAAAATGATGCCACTTCTTAAAATGATCGTCTTTGAAACTCTGTGAGGGATGAAGTGTTAAACACGTAATTTTGAGAAATACCATAATTGTAAAATCACTTATGTGAAATGTTGTCATGAAAATCATTCTTGAAAAATTGTGTTCAACTTTTTGAAAAACCTCATGTTAGAAGACTTCTCTTCTAATTCCAATGATAGGCACACTGAAGCGTACACTCTCCTTTGTCATTGGGGTCTGAGTTGCAATCTGAGAGCGATTACAAGTCATCAAGAAAAATTAGAAACGACATGTTTTGAAAACGTTTAATCTCTTGCTCAAGCTTCATTTACATACCCGTTACAATATTAATCGTCATTTCTAGTTACGTAAATGTTATCAATTCCAAGAGACATGTCGAGGAGATTCTTTTTGGAATTTTTGAATTTTATGATTTTGTATTTGTTTTTTAAAATTTTAAATTTTTGTATTTGGTTTTATAGATTTTATATTTTTGTATTTTGCTTTTCTTCAAAAATATTTACAGTTCGATGTTTGATGAAATATCAAGCAGTCTCATTTTCTAGAACCTCCAGTTCTGCTGGAGTCAGACATCTTATACCAAGTCATCTGACAAGATACTCAAACCTATCTTGCGAAAGGGAATTTGTAAACAAGTCAGCTAACTGGTATTCAGTTCTAACAAAGTACAGTTCAATTATACCACGTTTAACCTGTTCCTTGATAAAATGGTAGCGAACATTGATATGCTTGGTACGAGAGTGCTGCACGGGGTTGCATGATATTTCTATGGCTGACTGAGAGTCGCAGTATAATGGTATTTTGTTGTAGTTGAAGCCATAATCCTTAAGCTGTGTCCTCATCCACATTACTTGAGTACAACCTGCGAATAACACTACGTATTATGCTTCTGCTGTAGACATTGCAGTGCAATCCTGTTTCTTTGACATCCAACTGACTAACTTTTCACCTAGGAATTGTATTCCTCCAGAAGTGCTTTTGCGAGTATCAAGGCATCCGGCATGATCATCATCTGAAAATGCGGTTAGTTCAAAACCAGAATCCTTCGAATACCAGAGTCCCATGTTGGTGGTTCCTTTTAAGTATCGAAAGATCCTTTTAACCTCTTTGAGGTGTCTTTATGTTGATCTTGCTTGATAACGTTCTTAGTAACATACTGCTTGCACTATGTTTGGTCTACTGGAAGTTAGATGCATGAGTGACCATATCATACTTCTATATTTTGTTTAGTCAACGGGTAATCCACTCAAGTCTGCATCCAATTTAGGTTTAGTAGCCATTGGTATACCAATGCTATCACATTTATCCATACCATGTTTTTTAAGTATTTCTAAAGCGTACTTGGCCTGGTTGATAAAGATACCTCTTGGGGATTGGTGGATCTGAAGTCCTAAAAAGAATTTCATTTCCCTCATTAAGGACATCTCAAATCTACTATGCATGAGTTTTTCAAATCTTTTGGAAAATTTTAGTTTTGTAGACCCAAAAATAATGTCATCGACGTAAATTTGCACAAGTATTTGATATCCTCCCTGTATCTTACTGTGAATAGAGTAGGGTCAATAGTACCTTTAGTGAAACCTTTAGACATCAGGAAATTTGAGAGTTTATCATACTAGGCTCTTGGAGCTTGCTTCAAGCCATATAGAGCTTTCTTTAGACGAAAAACTTTTTCTGGATGATCAGGATCAACGAACCCATCTGGCTGAGCAACATAAACCTCTTCCTTCAGTAGACCATTAAGAAAATCCGTTTTAACGTCCATCTGATAGATTGGAAAGGATTTGTGTGCAATGTCGGAAATGAAAATCCGAATTGCTTCCAAGTGAGCGACTGGTGCAAAAGATTCTTCAAAATCAATACCCTCTTCCTGAGCATATCCTTTAGCTACAAGTCATGCCTTATTGAGAATTACATTATTGTCTTCATCCTTTTTGTTCTTCCATAACCACTTTAGTTTGATGACAGTATTTCCAAATGGTTTGTCGACTAGTTCCTAGACTTCGAGTCTGTCGAACTGATGAAGCTCTTCCTGCATTGCCTCGATCCATGCATGATCAGCCATTGCTTCCTTAATGTTTTTTGGTTCTGCAGTACTCATGGTGAGTGCGAACATGCATATTTCAGGATCTGTAGCAAGTTGTCGTCTTGTTTGCACTGTCTTGGATGGATTTCCACGTACTTGTTCTAATAGATGATTCTTGGTCCATCGGTAGTCGGATTGGTGTGGTTGATAGAATGTATGCATATTTCAATTATCAATATTGCGTGAGGAAGACTCAGCAACTTCTCGTACCGGAGTACAGAAAGGATTAAAAAATTCATATGGTTGAAACTGTGCATCTGCTGCTTGATTAGTGTTGTTTTCCTCAGCATTCACATTTGTTGTTGTAGTTGTTGGTTCTGTTGTTGGTTAAATATTTGTTTTAGGTTGTGTGTCTTGTTGTTTAGAATTATCAGAGAGAGCGTAAGACTTTGACACACTTTCATTTCTTGCAGTGAAGTATTCTTCGAATAAAGGACTGAATAAAAAATCCAACTCTTGTAGTGATGGAGTTGTTGTGTCTGTTGGAAGAGAAACATTTAGAACCAGCTTTGAACTTGAAGGTTCATTGCTGTGGTCATGAGTTCTGAGTTCTTTACTGTTATGAACAGAAGTCTTTTGTAGTTGGGGCATGGGGCCAGAGTTGTCATAATCTGACGCCTTTTTGTTGGATTTCATCAAAGTTGATGTGAATTGATTTAACTATTAATTTTGTTCTCTTGTTGTATACTCGATATCCCTTCGACTGAGTAGAATATCCTACCATAGTACATGGATCCCCTTTCTGCTTCATCTTGTCAAGGTTTTCACCATCTCTGGTTAAATAACAAGTATAGCCAAATATATGAAGGTGTTTGAGCGAAAGTTTTCTGTCATTAATGATGTGATATGGTGTCTTTTCGTGTCTAGAAATGATAAGAGATCTGTTTTGAGTGTAACAGGTGATTGCAATTGCTTCAGCCAAAAGAATAAAGGAAGTTTAGAAGCTGAAAGCATCATTTGAACAACCTCAACAAAAGTACGGTTCTGTCTTTCGACAACGCCGTTCTGTTCAAGTGTTCTAGGAGTGGATGTTTGGTGTTTAATTCCCTCTTCTTTAAAGTATGCATGGAGTGTCTTGTTTAAGAACTCTGTACCTCTGTCAATTCGAACAGTTATCACCTGGGCTTGAATATTCCGTTGAATCATCTTGAGAAAGTCTTTGAGCACTTCTAGTGTTTCATCCTTGGATCTCAGAAAGTGAGTCCACGTGTATATTGAATAGTCATCGACAATCACCAGAATGTATTTCTTACCATTGATGCTTTCAACCCGCATCGGACCACATAAGTCCATATGAAGCAAATCTAACCGTTTCTATGATCTTGTAACGGCTATTGTCTTGAAAGAACTTATTTTTGCTTTGCCAATTTCACAAGAAGAACATAGTTAATCATTTACAAATTTCAACTTTGGTAAGCCATTCACAATGTCATTGTTAGAAAGCAAATTAACGGTATCGAAGTTAAGATGAGAAAGTCGACGATGCCATAACCATGCTTTAGTTGGTGAAGTTTTTTCCAAGAAACAGATTGGAGTTGGTGAAACTAAGTCTTGAAGATTTATTGTGTAGAGATCAGATCCATGAGTACCCAAAAGTAAGTCGTTTCCCTGAAGATCTCTAACAAAACAAGTAGATTTCCTCAAAGCCACCTTAAAATCCGCATAACAGAATTGACCAACTGAGAAGAGATTCTGATTAACGCCTTCGACATAATAAACCCTCTTAATTTTTGTTTTTCCTTGAACCAAATCCCCTAACCAAGAATTGGTGCAAATTGATCATTGCCGAACCGTACCGTACCCAAATATTTTTCAACAAAATTACACAGCAACTTGAGATTTCTAGTCATGTGCTTTGTGCATCCAGAATCAACAATGAATAGGATACTTTGTATAATCTACAAGAGATATAGAGGACGGTAGTACATTTGAAAAATTAGATCCTAATGTATTTGTGAGCTTCAAGACATTAGTTATCCTAGATGCAATATCTATAGTGGGACTAATACTTGTGTTCACATGTTCTTTCCTTATTTTAGGCACCCAAATCATTTTGGTCTTAGGCTTCCATTTGTATCCTGATGGACATTGCTTTTCAATCCACTAAGTCCATCTCTTACTAGTGTTCTCATAAAGCATCCTAAAGTAGCTACTAGATTTTTGGATAGTGGATTCTGAAGCAACTATTTTCTTAGGGAGTGTTGCAATGTTTCGTATTTCTATTTCTAATGGGAACTTATTGAGGCTTTTTAGATCTAGCATTCACGTCATTCAAGAACTTAGAAACACAAGCATCATGATTTGAATTAAACACACATTTGCCACAAGTTACACAAACAGCGTTAACATTTGAAGTTCTGGAATTTAAACTGTCATTACACGCAGTTACAGACTTTATTTTATTCAGAATACTAAAATTCCTATGGTGGTCTTCTACATCCTTCAGTTTAATCTTCACTTTACAATTGTTTTACACGATGTTATCTTTCATTTGATTGCTCCTAAGCCGTGGCTTGCTAACACTAGATTTGTGAATTACTCATGTAGAATTAGACACGTGCGGATTAGTATTCCTAGAAGTCTGAGGCAACTGTGATGTTCTAGGTTGTGTAGGCATGGTGTCTAATCGATACATTCCT
>BQNB010082482.1:0-22127 GCA_026074375.1 Tanacetum coccineum
TCTTCGCCCTACTCCACTCCTCGAGTACCCAACTTAAGAGTTACTTCACTAGTCAACAAGCTCCCTTTAGGCGGAGAAAACTGAACATAACTAAGCTTACATCGATTTCTGACACTAAGCCAAATGTCGAGTTCTAATCATAGCTAGAACCAATCTATCACAACTTATGTATTTTAAGGACTAAAATACTAACCGCACTACTTCACTACACATTACAACTTCACTTCCCTTCACAACTCCACTTCACTTCACAACTTCACTTCACTTCATGACTTCGATTCACTTCACAACTTCACTACACTTCACCTAGACACTAACAAGATCACCCCGATCTATCTAAACTCTTTACGATCACCATGATCTAACTAAACTTCCTATGATCACCATGATTTAACAACTATAGACACCATGATCACCATGATCTAACTATTACACAAGTTTAGAATACATGGACTCGATCTATACACTGTGAATGTAAGACATGTCACGAATGTACTAACTAAACTACATAACTTCGTATCTTAATGATAACGAGAGTTCTTCTCTTGCACTTGGAGGAATAAGCTTGAATCACTTGGAAACAAATGCTTAAGATTAAATGATCAAAGGAATCAAAAGGAAAGTATAAACTGATTTAGAACAAAAAGAAAGTGTGTGCAAAAGGTGAGAAATACTGGATTTTATCTGGGCGGACCCCTTAATTAGGGTGTCGGTCCCCTTAAAATTAAAGGGGTCGCCCTTTAAAATTAAGGGGGCCGCCCAGCCCAGACGCTCCCTTTTTTGTTTTTTCTAAGGAAGGTGTTTTCTGGAACATTTATAGCCGTTTTTGAGTAGAAAATTTGAATTTAAAATATTTATTAGAATAAAACATTTCTTTTAAATCTAAAAATGTTTTGTAAAAGATATAAAAATGTTTGTGATATTTTTATAAAAAATACGAGGTTAAATAAAAATTCCTTTGATCATAAAATAAATTATGCATTTATTTATTCATACCTTAAGTGATTTACGTCGGGTGAAAACTTCGTTGAAGCAGACTTGAGACGTCGAGAGATGTTGTCGTATGAATGCATTGATGATTTGTGATCACGAGTAACCTACATCAAGGGTTAGTTTAGCGATATTAAATGGTTGGAATACACATATCAAGAAATGTGTAGATGTCATAACGGTTGCAACTCCTCCTCGGTGTATACCCCCCTTGTTTGGGGCACCATGGAATGAAGCGACTGAAGTGTGCTACAAAAAGAAAAAAAATAGTAGAAAAGTGCACACACACACACACACACACACACATATATATATATACAACAATGATGATAGCTAAATATATATAGAAATACACTAACGGGGAACAAGTCATACATGTCTTAGATATATGCACTCTAAATAATGACATTTTAAACGAAAATTTAAAACCTAGACACCTACAACCTAAATCCAAGATAGAAAGACTCATGACGTATACTTAAGACATGAGAATGTTTCGGAATCAATGATAAGGTTCGACCGACATGTGCTTAAGGACTAAGACTTGACCAACACTCTTCGGTATAATACCGACTTTAATAAACGAGAACAAAATTCGTTTATTGATTGACACACTATTATTATGAGAATGCCTTCTTCCAAGATGTCATTTGGAAGAGGAGTATTAACGTATTTTGATCAACACATTCCTTATGGTATCATCATCTAACCAAGATGATGATGTGGATTTGAATAGACTAAGGGTTATATTGAGAGATTCCTAAATCCTCAAGGTTTCTTGCATTATGTATGCTTTTCATGTCTGGGGTGTTTAAGGATAAATATTATCGTAAGACTTTAGGTCAAACTAAATGTTAAGGAAACATAAACGAAGAAGGATAAGCGTGAATGGAAAGGGAAGGTGTTGACAATAGGTTTATTGGGTGTTTTGTTGGTTGTTAATGTTGACGAACAAAGGTGAAAATATGAAAATGGCGGAAGATGAAAGACTTGATATTGTGATGACTTAACAACACTTAAAGATTAAATATCTTCTTTGTGTTCTTCACTTTGCTAAAAAGTGTAAATGGTTAGATGAAAAATGAAATACACGACATTGTGATGACTCAACAACACTTGAAGATTGAATATCTTCTTTGTGTTCTTCACGTGCTAAAAAGTGGAAATGATTGGATGAGACGCATTTCATTACAAAATTCACTTAACTTTTGACAACATAGGCACACATGCTTATGAGTGTCTAGATACGAGGATGAGACGCATTTCATTACGAAATTCATTTGCTTTTGACAACATAAGCACACATGCTTATGAGTGTTGGGATATAAAGATGAGACGCATTTCATTACAAAATTCACTTGTGAAGAATGGTTACATGGTGAATCTTCTTGTGAGGATGACTAGGTGGATGAGTCAAGATTGATAGTAGTAAGGATGACTCGGTTTTTCATTTCACTTTGGTGGTTTGGGGATGTACAAGAACTAGTGATCACTAACAAGAGTGAATAATAGTTATGAGGTTTGAGTGTATGGTAGAGATATATCTTGTGGTTTCTAGTGAATAAGAATCACCTATGTGAGTTCTTGAGAGTGTTTGGTTAAAGGATATATGTGAACATGTGTGTTTTCAATTCCCCTCTAAATTCGTGTCATTTGGACATAAATGTGGATAAAATAGAATAATTAAGAGAAATAATTGACAGAAAGATTGATAAGCTTGACAATGTCATGATGGATGATGGTTAGCATACGATGAACTTCATCCGCCAAGTTATATAGCTCTTCTCGAGTATTGCGAATGTTCATAAAACAATCACACGATGAGGTACGAGGTTGTCTTAAAGGTGATAGCGGAAATGTGGACGGAAGATATTAACCATCTATATAATAATAGAGGCGTAATTAAGGTTTTTGTGAAATGAATTAGACATGAACAATGAGTGACATTTTAATTTGCATTTTGCGAATTAAAAATGCTTAAACATTTCAGATGAAATGGTTAAGTTGTCAATATTTATCGGAATGTATTTAATAGTAACAAGACTATTAGAATGGGAATGGCATGTTTATGAGATTTGTTTCATCATTCCTAGACCTAGGCTTAAAAAGGTTCACGTTTGAGTGGTTTGGTGAGGATTCCGATGATGTTGTCTTTCGACAAAACTTTTTCGATGAAGATATCTCCTTTTGGACTTTGTGGCGAAGGAAATGACGATGAATTTTGATGAGTTAACTATTCAAAGATCGATGGATAATGTTCGATCCTTATTTTGTATGAGGTGAGCATGACGAAAACCATCATGACATTCCTAAGGGGATGGAAAGGAATAACGGAGTGAAGGTACTTAATCTTAAGGCGTGTATATTAAAGAGGCTATGAATCACTTATGTAGAAACTCGTAAGACCTTTGTCACACGAAGGTTGATGTAAGCTTTTTGCTGTAGGAAGAGCTTTTTAACAAATGTTGTTAAAAGGTTTAAATATGAATTTTCAGATATGACCTTTAACGTTTGCAATCGCAAGTTAAAGATACTTGAGTATTTCAGATGAAATATTTAAGTTGTCAAACCTACTTGGAGGAGTGTTAGATATGTATCTAACTTTTCCAAGACAAAATAGTGGATTATTTGAAAGAAGGCTAGATGATGATTAAGGGAATGTGTGGGTGAAGACTCCAGGAGATATAAGACCATTTTACGACTCTTTTGACTTTTTAGATTTGTGACACGGATGCGAAGAAAATATTATAGTGTGAGAAAATATATACCTAGATGCATAAGACATATAGATATAGGCATATATGTTTATCTAAGCATGCATTGACACAATAATCAACGAGATTAATGTGTAAGATTCTATGGCATTTAAATGTTAATTGTCATATATTAAGGTAATATTGTGTAGGTGTACAATTAACACGCAAGTCATGTAAAATGACACATACAAAACATGATAATTTTAAATGTAATCGTCATATAAAACATGTTAGCATTTAGCATTTAGGAGCATGTGTCATTTAGATAAACTAAGAAATATTTTATCTAAGTTACTAGAAAAAGACAAATGCCTTTATAGTGGACATGCATTTAATATCTAAGCAATTAAACGTTAAGCATGAAGATCATGAAGACATGTAATTGCATTACATGTGAACAAGTTATCATCTTGAAACATTAAAGCACATGTGTGAGGTGCATTATGTTTAGATTGACTAAGGAGAAGCCTGATTTCTACGTGCTTTGTGTGTACTCCTAAGGAGATACAAAATCTATCGATGTAGACTATCATTAGGCATGTTAGGAGAGCATTTGACCATGTTAGAGAATGAATACGAGACTATCACTAGTGGTGCTCAATTCAGGCTAAACACGACCATTTTTATGGGTTATACAATGACCATCAACTTCACGTTTGAAGTAAATTTTGTTTTAACACCATTAGGTCAAATTGGGAATTTCTAGTGCAATAGATTTTCTATGTAGTCCATTCTCATGTTAGACAAATGAATCTTATATTTACCTAATGAAGTGTGGCAAAGATAATATTTGTATTATCTTTTTTAGAGGGCCTAACATGACTCGACTTAACATACTTTAATTCCGGTTCGGGCATAATCCTTAATTCAAGGAGGTGTGGAATGGAATTGCAATGATAAGCATAAGCAAGATGTTTTAATCTTTTGTTCAAGATCTATAGGTTGTTTGGTTTTGATTACATATTGCTTGATTTAATGGATGTTATATATTTGTCACATGTGATATTTTAAGTGTTTGTTTTTTTTCAAAAGCATGAAATGTGCTTTTTTGTGACTATTGACAGATTATTATGTTTTATTGAGAGTGTTTAAGAATTCTTCATTTATGTTTTCATGTGAAATGAATCTCATCAATTATTATTTATCTAATTGAGTTTGTGATTTTTAATGATTAATGTTTGAAAATGAGTCATATTTTCTTTTTAAAACAATAGCTTTTCTAACAATTATTATTCTTTTCAGGTTGTATATCATTAATTATAATAAGTATTTGAGTAATCGTATTTTTTCTTGTGTATGCATTGATAAATATTTTGATAGGTTATTTTTCAATTCTAATAGCTTATATTTTAAATGTATAGGTAGTGTATTTTTATTGTAACACAACTATTTATGCTTATTGTATGTGAATAAGATGCCAATTGGATTTTTATTATCCTTCAGCCATCGTTTAATACGATAAGTCTATAAAATCTTTTAAACATAATGTTTCCCATACATAATGTTATCCTAGGTGTATAAACTAAGATTATAATTTTTATTTAAGAATTTGTTAAGGTGAATTTTATCATTGAGTTTGATCCTTTTTTTTTTGCATGAGCAAAGTTTTTTTTTTGTTAGTTTGGCTCGTGTTTGGTTTTTTTTGAAAATGACACATTTACCAATTGCATTGCAATGTAAATTGCTTCAATATTTCGGACGAAACATCCAAGTCTTCAATCCTACTTTATTGTGTATTTTATGCATGTATTGAACATATTGCTATAATATTTGGAACACAACCATTGGACAAGTAGACTCAATATGGAATCATCAACTTATGGAACGCAGTGGCACGGACTTGGTAGATGACTAAAAACTGTTATCATTCAAACTTCATGTTACTAGATTTTGGGACCACTCTTTTTGTAAAACTCTCATGAATAAATGAATGATAACAAAATTTTCCAAAAACATCTCTTTACGATTTTTTTCTAATGATTATGATTGTATACTATGAATTAACTACCCATATTAGCTTCTGCTACTATATTTATTAAAATGGGGGTGTTATAGCTCCTATATGGTTGTTTAGATTTATCTCCTATAATAAGTTGTTGATCCGTTAGGAACACACTCAAAAGCTTATCTAGTGAGTCAGGAAAGCTCTTCTACGTTTCTTGTAGTCCCACTTGAGGCATGTATGCGTTGATGACATTGCCAATCTCCCTTTTAATCATCAGCTTAACTGATATGATCCTCTTACTACACTATACCTTGTCACTAACTACAGATTGTCCGTCAGGAACAACCAAACTTTTTTTTTGCAATTTTATTGAATCCATCATTTTGGGCTTATTATAAAATAAAAGTTACTCTTTTACTACCCGGACAAAGAGACTTAAGATTGTTACAAAGACATGCCCATAGGGAGTAAACCGGTTACCATTTGGGTGGAAATATTGGCACATCATTGGAGGATTGAATGGAATGATGACCTCATGTGATTAGCTCACGACCTACTACTCTGCATATTTGGTTTGAAAAAAAAGTTTGGTTTTATTATTCGAATCTTATATTTTGGATACTATTATTCAACTTGTTTGATCGGAGACTAATGTAAGGACTTGAGGCCTTTTATGTTTAAATCTTGTTAGATGACATTTGTCAGCAAACTTAGCCCAACACATGATATAAACTATATTCGTTTTGAAAAGTGAATTGGAATTGGCCAAATTGGGTTTTTTTTTTTTGATTTTTGTTTCACGAGTGGATCCACTCCCCCACAACCAAACAACCAGGTAAGTAACTATTCTAAAGATACGAGTGGTATTCTTTTTACATTTACGGTAGTACAATTTTTTCATTAGATAAGACTTTGGATTGTGACGAATAACTATCAATAGGCTCGTTCATGAGCAGCATGTTAGTGCAACCAACCATTATGATTATACCTCTAATATTCAAAGTGATAATGAGGAATCAAATGAGAATGGGGCTCAATGGATGAGCCATGGGGGCAACCAATATAGAAAACACAAGTAATTATACCACATGTTGATCCTATTCATATAATAACTCAATTTTGGATAGGTATTACAATAGCTCAATAGGTATTCTTTTCTGAAGCAGGGTTGGTACCCATAAACAATATTGTATCCAGCTCTATACATAAAGATTATGATTATGTATTTCTTGCTAAATCAAGGGCTGGTACACTATGCCCCCGCTTCCATCTTCCAATTCTCCTTCAAATGTCTTGAGTAATTTCTTGGTAAATTCTATGCCAAGTCTGACGTACAACCCATAGATTGCCTACAACTATAGGGGAACCAGCTAGTACATAGTCTATTGGAGCACCTTTTGGGATATAAGGTCCTTCCAATTCCAGTAACCCACTATAACAACCCATCAAGATGGCTGATGCACACTTATCAAGTTTTGCAAGCGCATCTATCGGTATGTGCTGTAAGCCTAGAAAATAGTAAATACATTCAAATCATAATACCAAAATATGACTATTTAAAAATCACATGCATTGAAGGTGAAATATATATATATATATGTATATATATATATGTATATATATATATATATATATATATATGTATATATATATATATATTTATATATATACATATATATATAAATATATATATATATACGTATATATATATACATATATATATATACATAAATATACATATATATATATATATATACATATATATATACACATATATATATACACATATATATTCATATATATATATATATACACACATATATATATACATATATATATATATATACATATATATATATACACACATATATATATACATATATATATATATATATATATATATATATATATATACATATATATATATTTATATATAGAAAAAAACTAACCGTGTCCGTGTCCCACATAGATAAACAAATTGTGGGTTTTTAAAATTTCTGAGATCTCCTTCACAACAGGTTTGTGGCAAGTTCCCTGCATATCGATTAATGTTCAGTTATCTTGACTTGCAGTGGATTCAAACACTTAAAATTCATAAACACTAATGTATATTTTACTATTGATCATCTAAGCCACATATAAGGATTATGATAGTAAAACACTCACCTCCAAACGGAATTCATTTTTTAACCATTCGGAGAGACAATATTCTCCGTAAGTAATGCCTGTGGGATTTATAACATAATAGGCATCAAAGGGATCTAATGTAGCATAGCTTGCATAATCTCTCACAGCCTTCCTCTGACTTTTGTAACATTTCTGGTAAGTGTAAAATATACTCGAAACTGAAGGCATCATCTTGTAATATCTTGGTTTCCAATTTCCTTCAATGCTTTCCCAGGCAACATCTGTAAGAAATATAACAACCTTTTCAGAGTACCTTTATTACAAATAGCTTTTCAGTTGTCTTGTTTTCTATATATGTTTAGATAAATTACTTGGAGATCCTTGTCGAGCACCAAGATGATGACTGGTTTTCTTTGTAGTTGGTGATGGAAATAACGGCCAGACTTGAGTTGTTTTACAAACTTTCTAGTGTAAATCTGCCACCGAATTATTTATCTTTCGATTTTTTTGGTTCGTCCTTTGTTCCCTTAAGAATATCTTCATGTTGGCAAACCAGCCTTCATATGACTATGCAAATGAGTAACTTCAAATATCAAAATGATGATGAACTTAAGAGAATATTAATAACAACAACAGTAGCCTCACCAAATGATATTTGAAATTCTTCCATCAAGAGTACCAGCAGAAATTCCATCTTCAAAGTCTTTTACAATCCATTTGAAATCAGGTAATATTGTGTCAACGATCGTGTCCGTGCCCCAAGGGGCTTTCCACAGTTCTCCCAGCCCTTCCTAAAATAATCAAGAACAAAAACATACTTATAATATAAATGTGAAACATTTTTGTTGTTTTACAAATCACATGAAAGACAGGAAGGAATACTGAATCCTTTAGAATTTACTTGGAAAGATAAAAGTGGTATACGTGTTGAGATAATATTCGTGAAGATATCATTAAGGTTAAAGTTAAAAGGGCACATAAAATGGCAACTTCCACAACAATTTCTTGTATTTATCTCCAAGAATATTTATCACCAGTATAGTATGCGGTTGAAGTTGTGTATAAAACTTTGATACAAAGTCGTTAAGATCCACATCCGAACTAGTTGTTAGCCTGTATATGGGTTAGAAAATGGTGTGCGTGATTGTTACATTTTAGGGATAAATATTTTTTATTTCAGGTGTATGGTGAACGTACTATTTGATCAAAGTCGATAACTGATTAGAACTTTGTTTTACTTTCTATAGTGGTAAAAAAATAAAAACAAAAAATAAAAATAAAATTTCTTTAGATTCATGAACATGAATTTCCATTTAGTAGTTCTTAGGCGGTATTTTGGTGGCACTGGTTTATCTATCACATTTGACATGCTAAATAACTAAGTAAAGTTGGACAAAAGGTTGCAATATTAGTCCGCCCACACCCACGACCACATACCTATATACAATTATCATCTTGTCACAGTCGTCGCCATTACACCTGATAAAATAAAAAATAGTTATTAGCTTAAATATGTACATCTACATAGTGAAAATTAAGCTAGATATCTGTTTAAAGATGTAATAAACACTATATACCTTAGTTCAGCTAATGAGAAAACAAATAATCGACACCAGATCCAACTGTTAACTCGTGAAAAAAACATGCCCAGTGACATTGGGTCAGAGAATTCGTAGAAATCGACAATGGAGGTTCGTTGAAGTAACCCGGGAGATACATGATTGCCAGAAGTTGTGCAACCTGTGATAATATATTAGAATTGACATTTATTATTTTAAACAATAGGGTAGTAATAAATTATCTTTATGCTATTTTAATAGTTTATCATAAGTGGGGTAAAAGGATTTAAAAGTGAAAGGCTTAAAAGGTGTTATAGTGTCCAATATATTTAGAGAGAATAGATAAGTTAATTGGAGGAGGGGGGGAGAGCTTTTGTTCAATATGTCAAAGAAATCTTGGATAGGGCTCAGGAATTTTAAACGAGTAGTAGAAATTTTATTATTTCTTACCTAGGAGGAAAATAATTATATATTTACCTTTTTTAATAATTCAGGAGTCTCACTTGATAGTATTAACGCATGCTTCAAAGTGGCTATAAGCGTTTCACTGGGAATAGAAAAGTCACCTGCTTTTAAGGGGGCGAAAATAAACAACAAGAACAAAGATAACGTTAATATATATACCACGAGTAATTGTAGGGATGTGCCGAGCTCAAAAGGATAACATCAATACCTTTTACCCTTCGTGCATGCCACCCAACTTATTATGTAAATAAGCTCGGCAATGTGTGTTGCGTGAACAACTTTAATTTCTGTCCTTTTAACAAGCTCAAATAACATAGACAACGTCATTGGAGATTCCGATGAGGGAAGGGAGCTTAAGCTAACTACCAAACATATGTTCTCCAGGAATACGTCTCGCGCATTACTCGTTTCATCCTTGAACACGTAGTCTTTACCTGCCCATGTAAGTATACTTCGGTAAAAAAAAGAAGCAATATATGGATAATTCGGAAAAAAAAGAAGAGTATAAAACTATAAGGATACTTCTATATAAACAAAGTATATTATGGTTACCTTTTTCCTTAAGTAAACTTAACAAAGAAAAACGACATGTACACTCCCAACATCTACATCCGTACTTTGAGTTCTTGTGTCCCTTTCTAGAAGGTTTAGCATTTAATTGCATTTTTAGCAAAACTTCAATAGACAAAAACTCCTGCATAGCCGATGTTATATCCCAAGTGGTACCAAATTTTCTCTTTTGTTTTGCAGACTCTTTTCTAATCTCAAGTTTAAGCAACAACTGACAGCTTTTACAAGAAACACATCTACAGAGTTCTTCCGCTTGTCTCAGTTCCTTTTTAGCTTCATTGATGTCTTGTGCCTTCTTATAGATTCTGCCTGGACATATAGATGTGTGGGTTGTGGTAGTTATGCTTTAGGTCAAAGCAAAAAGAGGAGCACTTTGACATAATCGACAAAAGCTAAAAAGTGTGCATATTACATATCTATAATGCATAAAAAGTAACCTAAATCATTTAACTCATAAAATCAGATGGTTGATGTAATAATAATATATTTTAAATAATGGGTAGATTAAAATTCATATTTGTACAACTGACTATTTAACGATTTATGATAGAATAAGATAGATTCATCAAAAAGGGATTTTTACAGCTTACATGTCTACCCTTTTCAACCGGTACAAAATTACTCATATTGAATGGTTACGTAGTCTCCCAGACTACGCAATTTTGCCAAATCTACATTACTTGATATAAAAAAAGGAATTTCGTACTGATGTGCACAAACATGAAACGTCTCGTGATAGTATTGAAGGGCCTCGATGTATAAGAAAGGCATTTTACCCCATTCTAAGCGCTCCATAGCCTTAGTTTATCCGATTAACTTCTAGGATTGTTGATTGCTTGATATTAAAAACCATAATATGTTTGAAGGTTTTGATGATTTTATTTTTATTTGATGCGTTTGTACTATTTGAACAATAAAGCTAACCTGATGTATGCTATTTAGGTAGCATAGATATGTAAAATATTGTTGGAGCTCAATATAAATTCTTCAAACTAATTCGACCTGCTCGAGCTGCCACTAATTGATTCATATGAAAGGTTTACTTCTTTGCATCTCTTAATGTCAACTCAAAATTCTCTTTCAGAAGATGATATCGACGTTCATAACCTTCTCTCGCATGATCAAGAGCCTGATAGAATACATAAGTTATTAGTTTCAATTAAATATGGTATTCTAAACATTTCCTATTCTGTCCCATAAAGGTAGATGTATTATTATAAATCAATGAAGGTACCTTCGTCATTTTTCCCATTAATAACATTCTTTCTCCCTGATCATAGTAGAAGTGGGCTGCACGACATCTCGATTTTAATGACTTAGTAACCTGAGATACAAAATAATTGCGATAAAAGATATCATAGCTGTAGCGACCTTAGTATAAGTTATAATATGACAATTTATATGATTGTTCAAGTTAAAGTAAATAAAACAATAAGTTGTATAAGAAATGAACCAACTTTGCTATACGTTTTACATTATCTGAACCTACCACAATCAAACAAAATAGATAAAGACACCACATATATTGTAAAAACTTTTCAGGTCGTCCAACCATAAACTCAGAGATGTAATAAAAGATTTAAAAACTATGTAAAAAGTGGCAAAGCGAAATCTGGACACCACATATATTGGCGTGTGGTCAATTATGTCGAATCAATGGAAGCGATATTCTACATATAATTTCATATTGTGAGTTTACAAGGATATGTAGAGTGATCTTTGCATAAAAACGTCTAAGAATATAATATACAAAATTTATTTCGCGAGATCATACCTTAATGGCAATATTAGAAACCATCCTCTCTGGTTCTTCGCTATGCCCCCCCTCTTCCATCGAAAAGTTACAATTCTCAGCAAAATAATCGTCGATCAACTCACTTTTTAGGTGGCTGTGGTGGCTTTTGAACTGCCACAACATTCCCACATCCTCAATTTGATCACATTTAAAGAGATTATTTTTTCTATCAGTCCTTTGGATCATCTCATCTATTGTTCCTATAATCAAAAAATCATCTTTACAATACAGATTGCTAAAAAAAAATGCCAAAATAAGATAAAGAAAATAGGTCCTACAGGAAATTTCCGTCATGAAAACATCGATGCGAAGGAAAAAAAGTTTTTTTATATATATATTTTGATAGGCAACATATACTTAGCAAGCCAGTTCAGAAAAATAAGTGTTTGTACCAATCTTTCAAAACTTTTTCTATATCTTCAGTTAAAATTATGTTTGAACCAGATTGATCTGTGATAAAGTAATAAGTAAATATGAGTCTTAGAATGAACATATTCAAAGAAACTATAATCTGGAGTTCACGAATGTTCAAGAAAAAGTACCTTTTTAGAATTACAGTTTTCATATCTAGACAATGCACGTAAGCACAATGCTTGTGCTTGCAGAAAGTATAATGAACCAAGATCATTGGCCTTTACTTTGCACTTGTGCTGCATTTATTAATTTGGGAATAAATAGTAAAATCAAAATTAAGTAAATATATATGAAAGCTTCTATTATAAATATAGAGAGTAGTACTGAAGACATGTTTATGTTTTCATTTTCTATTACTTATTGTTTATGTGTTAATATGAACAAAGGTGACTATGATACCGTACCAACCGTATTCTATTGCATTGTCCAAATTCTGCTAAACAACTATCGAGACCATGACGCATTTCTCTCTTTCAACCCTTGATTTTGCAATCAAGTCTTCGGTCAAGTAGACTATCTCCTTATATAAATATATTATCTTTTGTGTGGTATCTTATATGAGACTTTGTATGTGATTCAATTATCGTCGGGGTGAATTGAATGTCTCCCACTATGTGGTTGAAGCTGTCCAAAAACAGAAAGCTTGGGTTAACTTTGTTTTATCGATTGAAACCGTAGATCTGCGGGGCAGTCTTTAATACAATAAATCACATTATATCATGGTTATAGTAAACTGCGTTGATTCGCAGCCCTACATTCATGTTAGGGACCTATGAATTTGCCTCCTTCAAAGGAAAAAAAACGGGTGGTGATGTATTAGATATGGGGTTAATGGAGTAGATGGTACTAAAATGTTTATGATTAATTATAAAGAAAATTAGTGAATTCCTGATACATTGGCCATTGGCGATCCATGTGTCATATCACTCTACGTCAAAAAAAGCCTTTTGTTCCCCATATTTGCTCTTTCGTACAAAAAGCTATCCAAACTGAAAAATGCATAATTATAAGATAAAATAGAACACAACAAAAATATACCTTTTTTGTGAGGTCCTACTTGCTCGTTTCGTCCTCTAGCATACGAGACTTCCTTACAAACTTTATTATGTTCCAAATAAAATGACAGCCATATGTTCTGACAGCCAGGTCATCAGCTTTGTTGGGTATGGTTTAGAGGTGGTGTTCAACTAGCTAGCTTTGTCTTTCATATTTCATTCTCCGTCAAAGATCCTTCATAAAGGATCTAGTTTTTGTATCACTGAAAAGCGTTCTCTTGAATCTTGAGTGTTACCACTTTGAGTTAGTGTGTGTAAATATTACACAGTAGTAAAATTTCCAAAGTATTTGTCAAAAGGCTTTTATCAAGTTCCACGTTGTATACTGGAACTATACAGTGATGTTTTTCTATACCTAGAAATTCCCATTAGGCACGGATTCTTTCCTTGTAGTACTTATATCATACGAACCATAGAGCGACTTTATATATGTTCCCCATGCTCGGGATTACACCGACCAATTTAACCTAGTTTGAAATTCTTTAGTCAACGCAAGGAGGAGATCTACGTTTTAAGCATCTACAAGGTTCTGAATGGCTAAAATTCTTCAATTGCATTGCGGATGTTATTTAGTCCCCATGCTATAAAAGATAATACTGCTAGTATGAGTGTATGGACTTTGTTCGCTTCACCAGAAGAAGACGAGTAGACTTCGTTAAGGTGGAATCGAATTACATCATATATCTTAGAAGGGTTGAAGGCTTGATTTCTATGTAATAGATTGCTAAAGTTATCAGCTGGACCCGAGAAACTCATGATCTAGTGTGTTCTGGTGGGAACTAACGTAACATTCAGAGATATATTTAAACCCTTAATGTATCATCCACTTTCGATAGCGGAATTAACATAGATTAAAAAGACTTATGAATTCTTTCTTTTTGAGCTAAACAAATTATTGAAGACCTTTTATAGGCATAATTATTTTTTCCTTTATATGATTTCTCATAGATTCTCGTTTTTTTTTCCCTTTTATTTTGTGAATACTCATTAAAATTCTTCCTTTTATTTATCATGCTCCATTATGTTTTTTTCTGCCATGGCTAAATTTTTGGCATTGATGGATTTATCTTATATTTTTGACCATGGTTTGATAGATTTTTATTCATAAATAAATAGTATGCTTTAGGTTTTCCTTTTTGTTGTGTTGTTTGATAAAATTAATTGAGTTGTTATTGATTTACGTAGGTATGAAGTATTGCTCTCGGACGTTTATTTCTATTATTTTATAATTTATGTTTTTATTAATTTCTTGATAATTTGTTCAGTTTGATGTAATTTTGGTGCTATTTTCTTTTCCTCATATTTTATATGCTCAGCAAGAAAATAGCTTTGAAATTTAATTTTTCATATATATTATTAAATTTTTTACTGTATTAATTACGTTCATTTGGTTGAACTTTTGTTTTGTTTAATTTTGGCATTCATAATTTTATTTCCAAGAAAAATTGTGTGGCATTCTCATGTGCAAAGCTTGTATACAAGTCAATGTTCTTCGTAAAAATACGCCGCTGCTCTCACCTCTTGACGTGTCAACCCTATATTTAATAGATTGTATAAGACCGTTATTGTCATTCATGTCGAAGATTGTTGTTTCTTCATTGTTATGTTTTGGTCATGAACTTTGGATATGTGATTTTTAGGGGTGGGGGGGGGGGGGGGAATGTGTAGGATTGTGTTGTTGTACCTGTGTATAGCGTTTTAGATTACGAGTTACTTTGGCTTTTAGGAATTCCCATTTATTTTGTAGACTAGTACGTGATATAATAGAAGGTAGTTTCGCTGTTAGTGTTTTATAAATTCTACAACACGTTTGCAGCCATCGAAAAAATATATTTAGACAACCCTGCAATCGAAACTGTCTTAATCGTTGTTGCTCATTTTCTCACATTATTCGGGTAATTGCCTTGATCTCCCCTAGAAAGAAATAACTGTATGGTCTCTCAAGCTCATTGCATGTAAAACAAAGTTAAAAAAAAAGCCTCAGAAATCAACAATGAGATGGTTTTTTATTATTTGAACGATGTTTGAACAATATTATTACAAACAGTTATAATTAAGTAACTCTCATGTCGAATTACCCGCTTCATACTCGCCTAACTTGCATAGGTTTGTAGCCCTTTTTCTATATGTGTTGTACCAGTGGATACATGGTGTGATACCCAACATAAGGGATCACATACAAGAATATTGGAGAACAGCGTGACGGACGGCGACATATTATGTCGCTGGGGAATATTGCATAAATGACAGAATAGATCCTTATGTGGGCACCAATTCATGTAGAAATCTTTGGTCTCAAAGTATTCTTAACTTTTCCCCCGGCGATCATGTCGCCGGGATAAGGTCGTTAAAATTTAAACCAATTTTCTTACGTAAATGTGCGGGAAATTTTCCCGGCTTACTTTTCACCAGGGACATGTAGTTGGGATTCATTTGTTTATGGAAAAAGTTTGCTTGTGACATGGACAAATGTTTCCACCAACGGACATGTCACTGGGAAAGTGTTAATTAAAATTAATAATTTTATTTAATATATCACAAAATCATATCAAAAATAATAAAGTACACTTTCCACGGCGGAAATTGTCGTTCGGGGAAAGGGTTATTAAAAAATTATTAAATTTGTTATATTTTATCACATATATATCATAACTATATTTTTAATAAAGTTTTATTAATTATATCAAAACTATATATTAAAAAACTAGAGTTTTTAATAATTAATATTTTAAAAAATTATTATTTAAAATTATTTTTTATAAAATATTTCGCCGGTGGAAACACGTTTGACATGTTGACTTTTTATTTAAAACTACGTTTTTTAAGATTTGTTTCGGTCCGATATTCCGTATATTTTAACAAAAAATATATATAAGTTTTTAAGGTGATATCGTTATACATAAACACATTCATATGGTTATACATAAACGCTTTATATCGTTAATACTTATAACACATTTCATATCATTAATAGTTTAAACAAAAGTCTTCAATTCAATAAAAAAAGGGCTTTACGGAAATTACATTGCAAATGACAAACTACTCGAAATCATACGAATTACATTGTACATGACAAACTACTCCAAATCAAGTTTTTCCATTTCATTGAGAACTTCTTGAAATAGTGCAACCGAATTAACTGTATATTGTTTCGGATGCATATGCATTTCCATTGTTGCCTTGAGTACACTTATCTTTCCACACAAGTGCTTGCAGTTTGAGCACACTCTATTTCTTGAAGATCCTAGAGAATATTTTGTATGTGTTGAAGATCCTAGAGAATAGTTTGGAGGTGTTGAATGTACTGCAGAGTAACTTGGAGTCGTTGGAGCTCCAGGAGAACTTATCAATTCACGAAGTCGGGTCTCTTTCCATAAAAAAATCCACATCCAAAATGTTTCGTTTGCTTGTTATTTTACTCTTTAGAGGCCTGTTAAATAGTATAAGAAATCAATTTTTTAACAAACTAACCTCAATATTTATATATTAAACAAATAAAAAAACAGTGTGATTGTTTCTCCTTTGATTTTGGGACATGCTGTATAGTTTTACCGTAAATCTTAGGTTTATACGATTGCGTGTGAAATAATCTCATTTCTGCACACCAACACGCAAAAGCTTCATGTGGCACTATGTTCGCCATCTTTTTGTGGTTGTGATGTTAAGAGTGTGTGATATGTTTGTGGTTGTGATAGTATCTGCTTTTATGGTATAAAAGATTATTTGGCGGGGGTATTTGGTGGGAGTATTTGGCGGGATTATTTGGCGGGATTATTTGGCGGGAGTTTTAGGGGGGAGTATTTGGCAAGGTATTTGGCGGGAATATTTGGCGGGAGTATTTGGTGGTATTTGGCTGGAATCTTTCGTTTTACCATACCATATCGACTCAATACGTTGAACATCGTTTATACACCATGTTATCATTTCGATCTCATCCGTTTGATTCAATCTCGGTAATGTACAACCATAACATTATTGACTCTTTACGTTGAACATCGTATGTACATACCATAACCATATCGACTGCATTCGGTTGTTCCTTCTAATGAATATCCCTACAGATCGTACTCATCCGTTGTTACTCTAGTGTTTTTCCCAACTAACATATCGAATCTTGTTGTACCTCTATGGTATACCATTAAATATCGACAGCGTCAGGTGATCTCTAATGTTTATACCATTAACTTTTCAGACTCGTACGTCTGAACTGCTTTTGGTTTATACAATTACAATTTCGGATCTCGGCCGATTGTTCGTCTAATGGATATTACCATACCTTTTGCTACTCGTCGGGGAAATTTCTTTTTTGATTTCATTACCCTTTGCGTTCGGCCGAGTGGTAAGGCTTTGGGATTTCTCGTACTCGTTTGTCCTCGTCAGTGGATCCGCACGAATGGATTCCCGTACAGTTCGACGCTGAAGGGATATTCCGCGTTGGGTGTTCAAGATTGTGATTCGACTGCACGGTGTTACGAGTTTGGGTTCCAGTAAGCTGGTAGCTGGTCGGGGTTCCAGGGTTGGGTGATACACTGTCACTGTTAGTCGCTGCCGGGGAATGGGGGGAGGGGGGGGGGGGAGGGGAAGGTGTGTTTTAGGGGGGATGGTTGGGGGGGGGAGGGAGGGGTTCGGGGGGGAGTGGGGGGAGGGTCGGACTGGACCAATAGTGGGGGGATTAGGTTTTGGGGGGGGGGATGGGGGGTGTGAATGAGGGGTCGACGGGTGGGGGGGTGGGGGGGAGCCGCGGCTAGGTGTGTGGGAGTTTGTGTGTATGGGGCGGGTGGGGTGCTTTTGGTTGGTGCTCTTTTTATTTTGTTATTTTTTTTGTTTTTTTATTTTGTTGTGTTTTGTTTGGTTTTTTTTTCTGTTGTTTTCTTATTTTTCTTTTTTTTTTTTGTTTTTTTTATTTCCGTTTATTTTTTTTTTTTTCTTTGAACATCGAATGTACAACCATAATATATCGACTAATCCGTTTGAAGCATCGAGATGTCAACCATAACATATTAGTTATTGTTAACATCATATGTTCAACCATAAACATATTGAATTATACGTTAAACCTCTTATGGATAACCCTAACATATCGAATTCATCCCGTTGAACTTAATGTGTAACCATACCATTATCGACTCGTTCCATGAACATCTAAAGTTACTAACCATACACTACGACTCGTCCGTTGAATTGTCTGTTATTTATAACCTACCCAATACTCGACTCATCCGGCTGAACGTCTACGTAAAAAATAAGAAAAATTCTCCTAGGTGATTTTAAGGGCAATCACCACACTTCTCCCCCCCACCACCTCCTTGCATCACAACCACAAGAACACGAAAAAAACCACCACCACCACTTCTCACCACCATAACCCCACCACCACTCACGTCCTCCTCACACGATCACAACGAGCACCATTATACCGCCACCACCTCCTCTTCCTCTAAACCATAATTCTTTTCTAACCCCTCTATATGATAATTCTTATACTTCTTTTCTAAACCCTCTTTTAACACTAGCCAAGTCCACCATTGTAATTTTTGTTTTAATTTTTTTAATTCTGATAAGGTTTAGTATAATTTGGTTTTACTTATAAAAATGTATTAAACTTTTTTTGTTTGGCAGTTGGTAACCGTGTCCACAGCCGAGCCGTAGCAGCCGCCGAAGGTACAATTTTTTTTCCTTTTGGTATCCCCGACGACATGTCCGAAATTAATTTATTAGAAATTAATTTTGGAAAATCCCCAGTTTGAGACTGCTTTTTGAATGTTTTGTCTCCTTTAGGATATGAATGGGTATAATTGGTTTACTATTTGAGATGATTTCGACAGTGTTTCTCTTTTACTCCTACAAATATGTCTTTAAATACATATTTGGAGAGTTGAGGGGAAATGTTGCCGAAATTTTCTTAAATAGTAAATCGGTTATACCCATTCATATATGAAACGAATCATTCAAAGAGTAGGTTATGATTGCCTTCCATAGTTGCACTAGGTGAACAAAACATCTCGTATTCCTCATTTGAATGTGTATAATTAAGTTGCATATAATAACTAAATGTATCGTTAAAACGCAGTTATGGTATTCGATGATAAGACTTGGACACTTTTACATTATCATGAACTATTATTTTTTATCGGTCTTCAAAAATTCGTTGATCATTGCAAGCCATTGGTGAATAGTGTCGGGAAAATAAAATGTCCATGCAAGTCTTGTCGAGATATATTATGAGTATGATATAGGTTTTAGTAATTTTGCTTTATATGTTTTTTATGTTTTTTATTAACTATTCCATTAGCTATTCAATGAGTATGATATAGGTTTCAGTAATTTTGCTAAACAATACAATGATCAAAACATTTAATTTAACTACATCAAATATACGAACAGAACTTGTAGCGTGCTTGCGGTGATTATTAGGTCCCAAAAATTTTCATAATTATTATAGGGACAATTGCTCTAAACCAAATAAAATGCATTTCAATTCAAAAATGAACTAATATATAATAGTTTTATACAAGAGCGCTGGGTTACTCTAGCATCAACTTTTAGAATTTAGATATATAGAATAAGGGCCTGTTTGGTATGTACCCATAGGATTTGCTTTTTAGACTAAAGACACATAATTGTATGTTTACCTGCTTTTAGTGTTAAAAAGTAAGAATCTTAAACTAATATATGGCACTGTTTGTAATACCGTCCTATTATGGGTCGGTTTATTTAATGGTGTGGGTTCCAAGTTATTTTCATCACCATATCTCTTTTCTTCCTTGATAAAAGTAAACAATTATAGAATATTTATAAAACATAAGTCTTCCTTCTTCATAAAAAATAATATAAAAATTAAACTCGAATGCGGTGCATCACCGAATAAAAAAATCAAAACATGATTAAAAAATTTCACTGACACCTCCACTGAAGTTAGTGTCCGAATAAAAAAATCAATAATATGATTAAAAAATTTCAACTGATGCCACACACGTAAAGAAAAAATAAAAAAATAAAAGAATTTTCAAAATGCACCATGAACTTTAACCTATTTACGACTTTTTTATATAACGGTCTTTATTTATCAAATATGGATCACGTATCTATCAATTTATTCGAGAAAAAAATATCGCTAAAAAGATCGTCGAATTGCGAACAAAATGAGCCCAATATTGCAATGATTTTGACATGCACACGATTTTATAAAAAATGTTGAAGTTTAATATGAATAAAAAAATAACATGCTTAAAAAATCTATGGAAATTATAGAGGGGGTGAATACGTTTTCATTTAAAAACTTAAAACGTTTTGTATCAAATTATCCATCAAGTTAGATGCAATATGATAAGTGCGAATAATACATCTATATCCACTAGAACCTGTCATAGCAATATAAACACAATCATAATGTTAACTTATATCTATGACACAATCATCATCCAAACAATATAAGCAACACTCAACACACATATAGATCTAATGCAAATATAAATGTAAGGTGATAAGGTAAATAAAGATGTAAAGTGAAAGGTAAAAGAAAGTGCAAACCAGACGTGATGATTAATAGTGGTTCGGTCACGAAGCACCTCTTTGCCCTACTCCACTCCCCGAGTACCTAACTCGAGAGTTACTTCAATAGTCAACAAGCTCCCTTTAGGCGGAGAAAACTAAACACAACAAAGCTTACATCGATTTTTGACACTAAGTCAAATGTCAAGTTCTAATCCTAGCTAGAACCAATCTATCAAAACTAACCACACTACTTCCCAAAAAATCACAACTTTGCTTCACCACACGACTTCACTTCGCTTCACGACTTCACTTCACTTTACGACTTCACTTTACTTCACAACTTCTCTATATACTTCACAACTTCACTACACTTCACCTAGACAGTAACAAGATCACCCCGATCTATCTAAACTTCCTATGATCACCAAGATCTAACAACTATACACACCATGATCACCATGATCTAACTATTATACAAGTTTGGAATACATGGACTCGATCTATACATTATGAATGTAAGACATGTCGCGAATGCACTAACTAAACTATATAACTTCGTATCTTAATGATAACGAGAGTTCTTCTCTTGCACTTAGAGGAATAAGCTTGAATCACTTGGAAAAAAATGCTTAAGATTAAATGATCAAAGGAATGAAAGGAAAGTATAAACTGATTTAGAACAGAAAGAAAGTGTGTGCAAAAGGTGATAAAATCAGTGGGGAATAGTTTAATATTTATAGTCCAGCTGAGCTGGATTTTTGTCTGGGCGGTCCCCTTAGTTAGGGTGTCAGTCCCCTTAAAACTAAGGGGGCCGCCCTTTATAATTAAGGGGGCCGCCCAGCCCAAACGCTCCTTTTTTTGTCTTTTTGGAGGGAAGTGTTTTCTGGAACATTTCTAGCCGTTTTTGGGTAGAAAATTTGAATTCAAAATATTTATTTGAATAAAACATTTCTTTTA